>JAWWMP010000116.1:111232260-111261432 GCA_035047865.1 Dendrocincla tyrannina | reverse complement strand
ATAGATAGATAGATAGATAGATAGATAGATAGATAGATAGATAGATAGATAGATAGATAGATAGATAGATAGATGTTTGACTGAAGAATATACACAGGTGTGCATTCATTTTGTATGTTCACATTGATATGTATGTAAAGAAAAGATTCACTGAAGTTGACCGCTGCAGTGAAGATAGAAGAGATGCAAATTTACAAGCCAGTAATCAGATGCCACCTTCTGGTTCATGGAGAGAAGGAGAAAATCAATAGTCCTCATATAAATAAATTGGTCAGACTGATTGATGATACTTGTCTGCAGTGTCCATGCATGCAGAGTGGAGTGTGGACTTGGTTATTTTCTGTTTATGAACACTTAGCCACAAAGAATCATCATACTGACAGCTGGAAAAGAGAGTCTACAAGGGACAAAGAAGGGGGAGTGAGGAATGACAGAGAGAATGAAAAGAAGGAATAGTGGAGAAGGGCCAGGTTTGTGTTCTGGAAAGGGAACACAAATAATCCATAGCCCATAAGGGATCCCACAGTGCGTTGTGCTGAGTCTTATTTGCTGCTGAAGTGAGCTCAGAGTTTCTCAGAGTAGTCTTTGCTCCCACTCCTGCCTGGGTTTCTGGTCCAGCATCAGAAAAAAAAAAGATGTTTCCTGGACTATTTCAATCCCCCAAAATCTGGCACAGTCCTAAAAGTGAGTTGAAAAATAAACCCCCCCAAAAAACACCAGAGCAGTTTTTCTAATGCCTCCACTCTAGGATCGCTTTCTGTGAAAGAAATTAGAAACACTTGGAACAAACATCTGTTTGTGCTGTGGTAATTTAAAAGCTGAGAATGATAATTTCACTTTAAATACATTATTTACAAAAACTGATTTAACTCTTGTTTAACAATATACTGGGATTTACAAAAAATATTTTAGAGGCACCATTTGTCGTTATGTAATTATATAATTACAATAAATTAAAAAAAATGTACAGAATCAAGTTAATCCTCTCATAAATTTGAGCTAGCAAGTCAGACTTCTTACATAGGCTGGAGCAGAGCAAGGAATTGTTAAAGCAGTTTTACAATAAAATTTTTAAAATCACGCCTTATTAGGTATAGCTCAACAGATGAGCTAATATATTCCCACTACTAGTGACTCTGCTAGAGAAAATAAGAACACACCTTTGTCTGTACTGTCAAAATAACTAAAGCTGAACAAGAACATAAACTTCTGTTTGTTCAGGGTTTAAATATATTTTAAACATGATTTAAATAAATTTCAGGATTTAAAACTACATAAACAGAATTGCTTATTAACTTGCCAAAGGTAAATATTATTTCCTTTGTGTGTTTTTTAAAGCTTTTTTGTTTACTTCTTCTTTCAGGTTAAAGGAAATATTTTTCATTTTAATTCTGCAGTTTATTCATCAGAGTCATCTGGCTTTGTTCCAAGTGCAGCTTCCAGTGTTGATTTAAACAGCTGGAAGCAGGAGCAAGAGAGGGGGATATTTATCTAAGGGGAAAAATCCTGTACTGTTGATGTTGTGTGTTTTCATCTGAATCCCTATACCCACACAAACACACTTTGATACAAATTGGGAGTAAAATGTCAGTCACTATCTGGTAAAGAAGTACGATTTCATTTATCCTTTTCCAAGGTAATGAAAAGGCTGAATAATGTAAAGCTATACATTTACGTAAATAAATGAATAACATTTTAATATTTTCCATGGGTTACCAGAAAATACCAAAAGTACCTTAAATCCTTTGCTCAGGTATCCAAGCCTAAGCAATAAAACCCAAATTCTTTTCTTTGGAAAACAAGAATACCAGGGGAAGAGCATTCACAATTGTGAATTTTGCTTGCTTTTTTAAACAGAAATTTTAAAGCATAATGATACGTTTCAAACTAAACCAGTTTTAATTTACTAAAACACACGGTTCATTCTCATCTGAGTTCAACACAATTGCTGGCAGGATAACACCAGAAATGTCCTGCGTTTTTCCTCCAAGAGGAAAATACCTGTGGACATTAAGAGGTCTCTGTGATTAAAATCCTGCCCAAAATTGTTACTATTTGCCCAACAGTTGAGTAGCCATCTATGATCTGTTTGTTTTTTCCTCCTTAATATTAAGACTATTTTGTCCTGGATCAACAACCTCATATGGGATGATGGCACCAGGCTGCCCAGCCTAAATGCAGTTTGGAAATACATGTGCAATTTCCTTGGACTGACTTTTCAGCAGAAACACTGTTTTATTTTAACTGTAATGTCAGAGATCCTGATTCAAATCAATCTAGGGAAAATTCTTTAAAGGGGTTTATTTAATATTAGTAGACAGATCACTAATAGGTTGCAAAGGGAATGCAGAAAGCTTGGAGACCTGGAAGATTACCAAGATATGCCTTAGTATTTATCCATCTGTATCCCTAAACTAACATGTTCGAAGGTGTTTGTGTTGTTTTCAAACCCAGACAATGTGCAAGTGGTTGGTGTATGGTCATATGTGTTCCCTGTCTGGCTAAGTACAATTCCAGGAAAGTCTTCACAGCTTCTTTGTCTTGTCCTTCCCAAATGAAAAGTAAATGTATCATTGTTGGCTCTAGTATTTGCTTAGTTAGCTGACTCTCAACTCAGAAGAGCAAAAATATGGATTGTTCTGCTGATATTTTAGTATCACACTTTTGTGGCTCTTTCTAAATCCTACACTGGTATCCACAATATACCCTAGGGAAATTCACAGCTAAAATATCGAGGCCAGTAATTAAACCTATCAAGACTAAGATCTAAGTTCCTTTTATTTAATAGACACCTGTAAGTCTGTGGAAAAGGTTGGTGAAATCTGAAAGGCTACAGAGGTGGAAGTTGAGCAAAGCTGTTATACTGAGGTGGCTGCTGGTTTGGACTTGGATCTCAAGCACCTTTGGCTCCCAGAAATCCCCATGGTAGTCTCTGTTTGGACATAACTATGAAGGACTAGAGGAGCTGATATTGATCATTTATACATAATAACTTGCCAGGCAGAAAATCCCATGGTCCTTCTTGAGTAGAAGATTGATTTAAATGAATGATTTAATCATTAAGCTATTAAGTAAAGGAGGATCACCCAGGAAATCAGGGCTATAACAATGCAAAGTTATCTGTGTCAGGAGAAGAGCACATGGAATTTTCAATATTGTTGGAATAATGTACTTCTTTGGTCAGCACTCTCCCATGCAATTTCTGTTCACAGAGCTAATATGGTTCATGCATAGAGGGTTTGTCTATGGCCAACCTATATGGGGAAGCAAGAGATTTTCATGACATGGATGAGGCCAGACTGTGCCAGATGATATTGGAATCAGAGAGACTTCCAGAGCTATTCTGTTTACCTTCAGTAGATGTAACTCAAGAATTACGGTCCCAGAAGCCCATTGATGCTGAGCTTTTAGGATGAAATGTGATCAATTTATACTCTGACACATCGTGGCTGCCCAAACCAGCAAACCCTGTGACTGATAATTGAAATGGTCAATTGTGAGAATGTGTTCCTAACTGATGGCATTACATTTCTTCCCATAATATTTACTGTCTCTTTCCTTGTGCTTTCTGGCTTTTACACATCGCAGATTTGCATCATTTTTCATCCTGCAGTGTGCAGGCGTATTCCGTTCACAACTGACTTAGTAGCTAATATATTACATGAATATTTCAAATTATTTCTTCTAAGACTGCCTGTGTCGTGAATTAATGCCACCTACCCATGTCAGGAACCTTCTTGAACTTCAGTTTTATTGCTTACCTTAAATAATCAAAACAAATTTAATCTGACAGTTTTATTTATTGCTTATCAGTTTTCTTGGAGTGATAATGAGCTTCTATGCATCCCACTAGGTTGAGATATTTTCAAATTTCATTGACATTGAGGTGCTGAAAGCGTGTCCAGAGAAGGGCAATGAAGCTGGGAAAGAGTCTAGAGCACAAGTCTGATGAGGAGAAGTTGAGGGAGCTGGGAGGGGGCTCAGCCTGGAGTAAAGAAAGCTCAGGGCAAGCCCCTATCACTCTCTACACCTCCTGACAGGAGGGTGTAGCCAGGTGGGGGTTGGCCTCTTCTCCCACTAAACAAGTGATAGGACAAGAGGAAACGGCCTCAAGTCATGCCAGAGGAGGTGTGGATTGGATATTAGGAACAGTTTCTTCTCCAAAAAGGGCTGTCAGATGTTGGAAGAGGCTGCTCAGGGCAGTGGTGGAGTCACCATCCCCAAAGGGATTTAAAAGACACGTAGATGTGGCACTAAGGGACTTGGTTTAGTGGTGGACTTGGCAGCGCTGGATTAATTGTTGGACTTGATGACCTTAAAGATGTTTTCCAACCTAAACAATTAAACGATTCTACATGCATTAGGTCTCATTCCTGAAATGTATTCCTTGAATAAGAGGGTTCCACCTGAATTTCTCGTGTTCCACCTTAGCTTGTTCAGTCTCTACAACAGTGACACAGGAATTCTAAATCTCTCCTGCTTTTGAGCAAAACAAAGACCCCCTGTGCCCCTTGGCTGCAGGTTTTTGGTCAGACTGGGAAGCTCTGTCATCTGCAGATGACTCTCTCCAGCCAAGGAGTCTCCTGTTTGAGGACATGTGAAACCTCCAGCACATGACTTGAAGTTGTGACATCTTCATGTGATGGAAAAAAAAGAGAAAGAAATAACACAATTTACAGCATCTTCCATTCATTCTATTTAGAAATTCCAGTTACTTATCCCACGTTTTGCCATCCTTTCCTGCCCTCTGTGTGTGCAACATATTCAGATAAATATGTTTATAACGTGTTTGTGCAACATATTCAGGTAGATTAGACTGATCATTAAAGCTGATCCTGTTTGCTTTTACTGAAGGGAGATACTTGTCAATAACATGTTACTAACAATAATGTCCCTAACCTTAGATAAAAAGGCTCTTTAGATACCTACATCTTTGTAACACAGTTACAAAGGAACCTTAAATCTCATCTGTTCCCAACCCCTCTGCCATGGACAGGGACACTTTACACTAGATCAGCTTGCTCCAAGCCTCATCCAACCTGGCCTTGAACACTTTTAGGGATGGGACATCCACAGTTTCTTGGGGCAAATTTTGCCAGGGCCTTACCACCATCCCAGGGAAGAATTTCATCCTGGTATCTAATCCAAATTAATCTGTATCATATTTATCAAGGATTAGTGATGAAACAAGTAAAAACTTTGCAACCAGCTCGTGACAGTTCCTACAGCCCCTGACCTCGCACACCCACAACACCTAGAACTAAAGGGATGTATAACAAGTGCTGTAATCCACCTCTGAATGGCACAAACCTCTTGATACGGGAAAGAATAGGATTTACTTCCAGAAATGGACATGCCCAATGTGCAGCTCTTGCTAAGGAAGAAACTTCCACCAGAAGCCTGACAGCTCCCTTTATGCAGAGTGGGCTGAGATACAAAACACTAGGCTTAAAAAGAAAGGAAAAAAAAAAAAAAAAGAAAGAAAAAGCATCAATCCCATCTTTTCCAGCTCTCTGATAAATGTCCCTGAAAAATGTGCTTTAAAGAAGCCAGTCAGCTTTCATCTGAACAGGTCAAGAAGGGAAAGAACCTTTACAGCACGCACTAAGAGGGTATAACATTCAGTTTGGGTAGTGCCTTACCTGATGAATTCTGATTGCATCCTCATTTGACTCATTTAAGCTGTTACTAAATGTTCTTTAACACCCAGTGAACTAAACACATTGAGGAGAACTTAGTTTGAAAGCTATTATCGTATTCATTTCTTTTACACTTCTGAGAACATTGCTTATGGCACCTTACGAATTCCTGTGAATTCCCTTTTTAGTACCTTAGATAGAGGGTGTGAAAGAGAATATGATCAAAATTAATGCTGAAACATCTCCATAGGCAAAAAACTGCCCGGAAAATCGGGCCTTAAGGAGAATTCACTGTTCAGCTTTGGCTTTACATTCACAGCTGAGTGTATTCTAAGTGTTTTATATGGAAAGTAACAGATACGAGCACTTGGCTTACCAGTGATTTAGGAAATCCTACTGTTCTACCACTTTGCGCAAAGCACTGGAAAAGCAGAAACGATACACAATGTGTAAACTGGAAAGGCTTGGTTGTTCGAAGACATTGTTCTTCCATTAACAACAGACCTGCAAACGAAGCCCGAAGGATGACAGAATGGTGTGGGTTGGAAGGGACCTTAAAGACTACCTAGTTCCAACCCCCCTGCCATGGGCAGGGGCACCTTCCACTACCCCAGGTTGCTCCAAACCCCATCCAACCTGGCCTTGGACACTTACAGGGATGGGACAGTCACAGCTTCTCTGGGCATATGCTAACGGGCAGATAGTATTTTACAAATAGCTCAAATTATAACACTTTAAATCAAATTTTTACCAATCCAAGGTGAAGTCAAATAATGGAAACACTGCTGTTGAGAGAAGTAACACTAAATGGTTAACATCTGGAACCAGATGTGCCTGGAATTTAGGTGTTTATGAGGATGATATTGTATCCTTCCTGTGCTATACTTTCTTATCAAACAATAATGCATTAATCTCCATGATGTTACGGATAAAATTTCTCTCCCTATCCACTGCAGAACCAAATGGCGAAGGTACAAAATTGCAGCCACTGAAAGGTTTTGTATGGCTGGATTATTGTTGAAGTGACGACTGGCAAAATTCATCAACAGGTGATATTTTTGCTAAATTATTCCCACAGATGTTCTGAGAGCAACCTTTGTTATTTAAGACATCATTCTAGATGGTCGGTTGGACATGGTAGTGTGAAAAGTTAATGTTTTTTCAACATCTCTACACCTGGGTGTGGTTTGGAGCTTGCTGGTTGCAATTCTCTTCCAATTAGGTTTGAAGTCTCTTTGTACTATGGAACGTTCTTGGATGAGTGAAAAGTCTGACCAAGACAGTGTCATCATGTCATCTGACTCAAGATGGTTCTGGGGACAGTCAGATCTATGGAAATTTCTGAGACTTCAAGGGTCATATGTACAAGTCCAACCAAATTTGTGCAATCTCCCTTTCACCATGTACAATGCAGATACCTGTAATCACATGCTGTGACTCCCTGCAGAAAGAAGGGAGAAAAAAAATGAAGGAGGGAAAAAACCCACCCACATTTAGGAATCAGTGCAGATTGTTTGCAATAAATATCTCAGATGGACAGGGGAATTATTTCCTAAAAACACCCTTTTGTCTGTGTTGGCTTTGCTGAGAACGGCAGGAGACCAGCTCTGCAGGAGTTTTAATTTAGGAGAGATGTGTCCCATGTATGGTGTCTATGTCAGATGTGACCTGATGGATATAACCACCTACCACCTCTCCTGAGGCTGTAGCCTGACATTAGACATAGAAATGTGAATATTCACTGTCTTCAGGAGCAAACCTGACAAACTGAGGGTTAACAGCAGAGACGAGGAGAAGCATCATGTACTTTTCCTGTCTACACAATACCCAGATGGCATCAATCTGGTATCCCCAAGAAACCCCTTCATAAACTGCAACATACAACAGATTGAAACAGTGGGCTTGCATAAAATCTGATGTGCATTTAGAAGGAGAAGAATATCTTGGTTTCCTGAAAATAATCATTATTTTCAAACAGTTCATCACACAGTACTCATCAAATGCACTTGGTTTGCATGTGTTTGTGTGTTTTTCTCTCCTAATCCTGTCGATTGCACTGTATTTTAAAGTCAGATGAAAGGAAGAGCAAGCAAACAGAGTTTTTTCCATTGCTTTGATGTCACTAATGTTCTGTCAACTGGCTTATTAAACCATACACTCTTAGTACTCTAAGCAAAAGCTTGAGTGCTTTACAAGGTGTCTAAAAATATACTGTGATCCTTAAAAGTATGATCATACTTATCGGACAAGACACTAAATAAAAGATGATGCTCAAGACCTCTTTTATATTTTATTCACCTCTACATATAAGTTTAATCAGAGTGGCAGAATTTTCCGTTCAGTCACAGTTGGTTAGGGAAGTCTTGTGGAGTCTGGAGGTGAGGTTTTTACACTATGTATTTTAAAAAACAGTTTAAACAACACCATCCAGCTAATTTCCAGCGTGGAGCAATCTGGAATGAAAATGACACTGAGAGAAGAAATTGCTCGCAGCATTATTTTGTTGCAATAGAATACAACAATCCCACAAAGGAACAAGGGGCTCAGTGATAAGTGTTGAGCTCACAAGTCTTATACATAGTGCAAAGCAGATAAAAATCTGCATTGAATCCCAAGTCTAAAGTCACCTGTGGCTGTGCTGACAGTGATTCCACCCTCACTCTTAAAGTTCTCTGCTGCTCCCATTACCTGAGGATTTCTACACTAGTTCAAACCCTTGCAGAATTCCTGAAAATATTCCATGACATTTCAACTGAATGGAAAGAGGTTGGGTGAAAAATGTGACCAGTTGGCTAGATTTTAGCTGGTGTAAACTACCTTCTCTTAACTAGTGGAACTCACTCAAACAGTCTGCAGTGTTTCTTTTGTAAGAAATGTAATTCTCTGAAGCCCTGAGAAATTTTGCAAGCTACTCAGCAATTCACAGATTCATAGAATGGTAAGGCTGGGGAAGGACCTTAAGGATCATCTCGTTTCAACCCCCTGACACAGGAAGGGACACCCCTTAGGTCCTCTTTCCTGCAACCCATAAAATGAGAATGCGGTGCTATCCCTCAAGTTTTGACTTGGAATCTCTTTGAAAGTAATTACTCCAAATTTTGAAAAGGTTTTGTATTGTGGTGAAAGTCTGGCTCTGTTGGCATCAGCTGTGACTCTTTTTGGCTTCCATGGGGCCAGAATGTTTTCCAGGATTTCTTATCCAGTTAAACGGAAAATATTTCCTTAGTATTTGTGCTATTATCTTATCTGAGATACTTTTTTTCTTTTTGTTGCTGAGTAGTATTCCCAATAAAACTGGGTCACAGGAGGAACAAGAGGGAGTTTCAGAAGACGAGTAGCTCTTGCTCTTTCCCTGCTTTCTGTTTGGTACCTTAAGCCTGTGTAGAGCTTTTAATCCCAGATCTCTGGGTAGGATTCAACAGGCTTAGCAACAAAACATAAAAGCTTACTAAAAGCACCCCAGAAAGGACTGTATCCTGTCTGCCTTTTTTCCTGGCTGATCATTCATTCATCCTGCTTTCTTATCTATCATTTTTTAACTACTTTTCCTCATTTTAGGAAGCCACATACTGTTGCTTTGCATTTGGAAAGAAATCATCTGGCTTGATAAACCCATGCAGTCATGCTGAATGGGGAATCTGCATTTCTACTTCCAAAGGCAGCCTCCAGGTCAGCACATGAAAACTCCGAGGTCAAAATGTTGTCAGTAATGAGATCTCAGGCATTTCAAAAGTTCACACAGCTCTTTGTACAATGCAGGAGAATCCCTCTGTTTCCTCTGGTGCTGTTTCATGCTAATTTGGAAGCTGCAAACCAGCATGAAACATTTCAAATGAAACATCAGTTCATCTCGGGTCCTAATTTATGGCTTTTGCAGAGTGTTGGGGTTGAAGCTGTTGAATTCTTAAGAATGAGAAAATGGCAATATATGCAAGCACAACAGTGAAATGAAGAGTGAGTTATTTGAAAATATTTCCAGACACATCTTTTACATGAAGACATGGTCTGCTATTTCCTGCTTTACTTTTCGGATAAACACTTCTATTATAAAAGGTGCAATAAGTAATTATTTGTTTTAGCAACATCTTTCCCCCTTTCCCTCTCTTTTCCAAAAGATATCTGAAATTGTTAAGCAGAAATTAAAAGCCATGAGACTTGGTCACCTTCTGATAGTCCAAGGAGCCACTCAGCTGTTCACAACAAGCACAATGCATGTCATTGCAGAAGGTTGGAATATGAATGTGCTTATCACTGCAGAGAAAACTTCTTATCCTGCCACTCAGCAGTTCCTAACCAAGTCCTGGAGGAAAATTTGACTCCAGCAGTCCAACAGACCTGTAGATCCAGGTTCCATGAAATAGTAAGTCTTGATCACCTGGAAGCCTTGATACTTTTATGACACAAGACTTTGACTTCTTGAACCCCGTATTTTCAGCCCTCCTTCTGCCCTTACACTCCAAAGCTTTGGTCAGAGCAAAAAGCAGACAGAAAAGGGATTATGGGAAATGTTCCCATTCTTCTTAAGCAAAACAAAATGTGGACCTCATCAAAGTAATATAAATTTAAGATGTGGCACTTTGCTACAGGCATTAAGGTCTACAGTTTTCAAGGGGACAAGCACTATATAAAGGGTAACAAATGTCAGTGCAAACAAGGAAGTTAAGCACAAACTTTTCTTTCCAACTTCAGAGAGGTTTTCTTGCAAGCCAAATCATTACAGGCTAGCCTCTCATTCTGGGCTGGCCTGTGTTCTAAAGTATGAGAATCCTTTTTATTTCTAAACACTTCTTAATTAATTTAGCATATATATTGTGACACTAGATATTTGCCTTTGTCATTTGTTCAAAATTATGTTTATTCAGGATTGTAGTCCAGAGCCCAAGAGATTCCAGAAGCACGGATCCTCTGTGAGCTGAGCCCAAGCTCTGAACCTCTCAGGATCTGTCTGTCATTGATGTTTGTATCCTGCTGGAAATGCTGGCAAACTGGACTTCCGATCCTTCAGAAACAACCCAGAGATGTAAGATATGTTATTTTCCCTGTTCTGCTCTCCTTTAAACAAACTCAGCAGGGTATATCAGATGTAGATTGAGGATTAAGTTATAATTACAATCAATATCTTTACCATGGCCACTTCTCCAAATAATATATATTTCAGTCAGTGCACTTTGGGGATTTATCTCTGCGAGGCCTGTTTCTGCCCAAATCAGTGTGTCTTTCCCTTTGATATTCCCACAGTGTTCACATATACCCTCAAACATACACAGCCCTGGGTAATATGTCTCCAATGCGATGAAATCAATGGGAACACAGCCTTTTTTGCCTGACAGTATTGTCAGGGTGTATTATCTGGTTTAGGCTGTGGCTTCAGTTCATAGCAGTCGTCAGTTAAATTTCCCTTTCTGAAGCTGAGCAAAGTGTGGTAATGTCACAGCCACAGGCGACTGCCGCTCACAGGACGGTTTACCGGTGGAGCTTAGCCTCCTGGCTTGTCACAGTGTATATATCTCAGGGTCTTCTTTTCCTTCCTACTCAGAGGTTTCCAAGAATGTTGCCTGGAGCAGTCATGGGATGCAAAAAAAGAGAGATTTTTGTTCTGCACTTAGCAACATTACCACACTTCACACTCAGTTTCTGATAAGGGGAAATTTAACTGACTGCTCTGAACTAGATATACCAGATAATACACTCTGACAGTGCTGTGGATAAAGGCTGGCAAACCTACTAATTTATATTTCATTATCCCTGCACTTGGCTTAATCTGTTATCTCTTACTAAACGTTAGCAAGATCACAAAGAGCTGCACTGAACAGCAGAAAATGGAACCACAAACACCTCTTCAACACAGGGTGGCTTCTGTGCCAGAGGGTAGATGGGGCATTTTGGCTACCCAACCTTCCCAAAAGTGAACCCACAGCATTGAAGCACTGCCTGCTGTTTAAACCAAGGTCTGTATCCTCATACAGCCACCTGTCTGTCAATGCAGAGTGTTTTCTTTTTTTCTTCCCTGGGTCTCTGAAGGGGCGTTCGTTCCATCTGTAGGTGTTCAAGAGAGAGGTTCATCGGGAGAGCTGTGGTTGTCAACACAGCCCACAACTCCATCTATTTCAGAAGTGGGTGATATACACAGATCAAAACGCTCCCTTGTTTTGCAGTCTCCAAGGAATGGCAATATGAGTCGTGCCAGGTGGTGATCAAGTTTTAATCTCCTCACGGTTGGAATTCGAAGTTCAGCATTTTGCACAGTCTAACCTGTTGTCTCAGTTGTCCATTTTTTACCTTTGCCTTGTTAGTGCAGTGAGAAAGAATAACCTGAAGAGCCATTTTCAAATTACTATCCACAGAAGAATATTCAGTATTTGTTATAGTTCATTATCTGTAAGCAACAACTTCTTCAGTCTCTGAGTGAAGGTAGATCAAGGAACCAAACCAAAGAAAATACCATTAAAAGACCAAGTTTGCTTAATTACCTGAAAGACAGCTGCACATTCGGGGGAGGTTCAACAGCTGCTGTGTTGTTTCAGGGACTTCATTATCACTTATCAGCCATGAAACTATGGTCATGATGCTGAGCTAAAAATCAGAAAAGCTAAATTCTCCCTGTAACCGACATAAAGCAAGTCTTTCCACATGACACAAAGAGGCAACATATACACAAGATGCTTTTTTTTCCTCCCTTGGGAGGACTGTGATTGATTGTTCCACAGTCAAGTATTCTCACTTATCTCTTACCCACTGTGGTTGGACTTCATCTTAGAGGTATTTTCCAATCTTATTGATTCTGATTCCACCATAAATCCATTGCCGAGATCAAGTCTGACACTTGATTTAGATCCATATGTAGAAGTTTAGAAGATAAGGGGGTTAATGTGTGTGTCTCAAACACCCATAAACAGCTGTGGAACCAGCCAAGGATTGTTGGGAATAACATGCTGTGAGAAAGAACAGGATGTGGCTGAAGAAGGGGCCATACAGTGGTAGGGCAACACTTTCTGTAACAAATATCCTTGCTCTGGCTCCTGGAGATAAGCACAACACAGAACAGTTCAAGCACAGGAATGAGGTCAAGAGGTGGGCATGGAATGCCAATGAATGGCTGACCCAGTAAGGTCAATGCCTCCCATAGTCCTCTGATCCATTTCTAGAAAGGTCTAGAAGAACAAATTGCACATCATAACTAATCTGCACAGAAAGCCAGAAACTTATCTCCAGAGTGGGGAAAACTTATCTAGAAAGGAGTCCAAGGGGTGCCCCCAGGACCCTGAATGCCCCATCAGCTGGATTGATGCTAGAGCCAGGATGAGTGATCTTTCTTTCTTCCTCCTTTTGTTCCTCTCTCTCTCTCTCCTTCTCTCTAATCTCCCTCTCTCTCTTCCCTTTCACCCCACCCCTTACCCAGAACGCACCCCTGTGTACTTAGACCAGAAGTTCAGGCAATAACTTATGATTTCCATTTCAAGGGTATAATTTGCTAATAAAACTCTGTTAGTTGTGGACTCTCTAACTTTTGCCATTCATTTTTGACCATGAGCATCTGCAAATCTTGGGCGCTCCCTTCCCCTTCAGAGTGGGACATCACACAATATCCTTAGACATGGAAAAGGTTTGCACAAGTTTCCAGTGTGCTGGTGAGAAATCTCACCAAGGATAGTGCCTGGAAGGACACTTTACCCTCCTGACTGACAATAGCTCACCGTTTTAAAGTCATTTTTACTCAGTTTTACTAATGTTGCCCTAAAAGAAGATACCTTCCCAAACTGGTTGTTGTATAGGAAAAGTCACCATGCATTCAAAGGTGGTGGAAGTGCAGTCTTGAGAGTCTTCTCAACAAGCCACGAGAAAGAGATACCGAGGGCCATTTCAGGACCCAAGATATCATTTTTAGCTCAAATGCTGCAATACACCCGGGAAGTTTGAGAAGATATTTTCTCCTAATTAAAATCTTTAAATACTTGTAGGCTATCAAATTAATGTTGCTTTATAATAAAGGGTTGATTTTGATTAATTTTCTGTTCCTAAATTTTGAAAGACAGTTCAGAAGTGTCAAAATGGTCCATCCTAACATATATAAAAGGAAGACTTTAAGGTTTATTTGGGAAGTAAGTATTTTCTTTGAAATGTAGGAAAAAAAATACGAAAAAACTAAAATCAAAAGTATTTAATGTTTGCTTTAAGTTTTGGTCAGATCTCTCAAATTGAAATGTGAAAAAATAGGCTTTTTCTCGGTGTGGGATGGAAAGAGCTCAATGACTGAAGTTCTTCAGAGATGGGACAAATGTTTCCTTTATTTCTAATAACAGAAGCTGTGAAATAAGACAGACAGAGAGATAAATGGGTGGAAGTCCATACAGACTAATCTACTTTGCTTTTCTACCATGCAGATATGTAGACTGTGGCGTATTTCCACCTGTGACCTGTCTGTGTAAGAATATGTGCGTCTATGTTTATTTCCTCAGCTCACCTTCCTTAAATTCATTTCTTTTCATAACACAAGAATATTAGGCATGCTCATATTTGTACAGCCCATTTGCTTTACAAAAGGCTTGTTATTTATTTTATTTCTTTACTTTCAGGGCCAGCCTTTGTGCCACTTTATGATGATTTCACATCAAAAGTGACTTTCATAATGTTTTTCTGTATTTTCCATCAGACACTGTTAGTTGTCTGTACCTGCTTCATCACGTGTAGAATCACTCTGATCTCCTTTACAGATTACCAAGTATATCTCACCTGTATTTAAAGAAGCTTTGTGTTTTTAACCTTAAGGAAGCCAAAAATGAACTCAGATCTTAAATGTTCTTTTTCTTGGCATGCTTTGATTTCTAACACAGACTGTCTTCACCACTCAGCTTTTAAAATTCATCAAAACACTTAAACTGATTTACATAATCCTAAACTATAGAAGTGGCTTTGTTTTAATTCTTCGTGACTTACTGACTGCGAAGTTGAGTGTTTTTAGGTTAAGATCTTGTTTTCTATCACTTTAAATATACACAGACTCAGATTTTCTCTTTACGAAACTGTCCTTTTTGGCTGGATCAGCATTCAGTGAGCACATTGTGAGCTACATGATGGAAAAAAGACTAGATGAGATTTGTCTTTTTCTTTTAGATAAAACTTCTGAAGCACATCACTGTGTGTTTTAAAACAGGTTATGAAAAACAACATGCAACAATAATTTTTTTTTTAAATTTGAATTTTTTCTTTGGCATTTCCATTTTTAAAGTGGAAATGACTGGTGCATATCCTACATAACAACTAGCTATGACCCTTTTGCAAGGTGGTAAGAGTTTTTTTCCCTTTCCTGACTAATATTTTTAATTTTATCATTTTTGTTGCTCCCTCCATCTGAAATCTGGGACATCTCTAGAAAGAAGACAACTTAGTTGGAACACGAAATCAGTAATTTCTGTTTAAGAAACAAAACCCACTAATGTTAAGCAAGAAAGAGAGAAAGGGGAGTATATTTTGCATGTTTGTCTCTGTTTAGGATGCAAACTGAATTCTTTTAATGTTCAGAGATGATCATCAAAGCACTTTTTAAAGTATGCTCAATAAGAATGTGAAGATTCCAGGATTGCTTTTTGATTTTTTTTTATCATTCTGTTAATCTATTGCTAACTCATGTAATATTAATTTCCTTAGTTTTTCTAAAACATGTCTAAAATATGGAGAATATGGTCTTGGGTGTAAATATGCCAGTCTAAGGAATAGGTGACCTGGGTTCAGTCACTGGCTTGGATATAGATGTCCTGGATGTCATAAGTCAAATGGTTTGCTATTTCTATACCTGTTTTTAAAATGGGGTAGCCAGTCCTTCCTTCACAGGGGTATATCAAGAGAGATAAATTTTATAAAGGAGCTGAACACCACTGGACAGGGAGTAAAGGTGGCTTTGAGCTCAACACTGTCAATTAGGATGGCCCCAGGGCTTGTCTAAATAACTTATTGCTCCTCGTGGTTGTTGTGACATTAATGAGCTCTGACGATGCCCTATTTGTGGCCTTGGACTGACTCTCTCCCTACTTTCAACACTCCCAGCCCATCTTCCTTTCTGTCAGCTGAGGGTGGACATAGTGATGGAGTCAGGCTTTTTGTCCCTTGCAGTGGTGTTTGCCCCATGTTCGTGTGGCCTCTTGCTGGGGAGTTTGGCAAGGTGGTCTTTAAACTCAGCCAGCTGCAAACTGTGTACCTTAGATAACTATAAGAACAGAGACTTGGGGAAAAAATACAAATCCATGCCCCTAAACTGTACAGAAGCTCCACTCTCTATGAAAAAAAAAGTATCACAAATCACAAGACGCTCTGCCACCTTATTAAGAGGAGAAATAAAATACCAAGAGCCATAACAAAATCCTGTGAAACAGAAGTCTAAGGTTTTGTCCCACACCTCTGTGACAACAAGGAATACTTTTGGACAATAGTGCAAAACAAGGACAATCTTCAAGAGCACAAAGGTTAACTAAAGAAAATTCCTCTTCCACCCTAAATCCAGAGATGAGTTTAAAATCTAGAATTTAATTCTGAGAGTGTACAAAAGGGATAAAATGAATTCACAGCAGCAAAAGATTTTCCAATCTAATAGTACAGGGACAATCTAAGTATTAAAAAGAGAATGATGATATTTGGGATAAGAAATTATACCTGGAACATTATTGTTATTTTTGCTCAGTACTTAAATATTTCAAATTAGTTGCTTAAATATTCAAATATTTGAAAAAAGTGACAGAGTTTTACCTATTGAAAAACTGTCAAGAAAATTGTCATTACAAAGAATACCAGATTAGAAAGAGCAGCAGGGCTTTGCTTTGTAATACAGCAACAGTTAGGGCAGGGACACCTTCCAATAGACCAGATTGCTCCAAGATCCATCAAATATGACCTTGAACACTTCCAGGGATGGAGCATCCACAGCTTCTCTGGGCAACCTGTGCCAGGGTCTCACTAACTTCTGGGTAAAGAATTTCCTCTCAACATTTATTCTAAATCTCTTCTCTTTTACTTTGAAAAAGTTCCCTTTTGTCCTATCATTATCTGCTTGTGTAAAGAGTCATTCTTCCTCTCTTTTATAAGCCCCCTAAAAGGATTGCACTTAGTTTAAAAATACTAAATTATCCAGGACTCTCTGGAGTTTGGAGGATCACCTGGAAGGTGGGACAGCTGTGCTTCAGTCTATGCTCAAGCGTATGTTTTGTTATTTATGCAAAGAGAAATAGCTCCACCAGGAATTACTGAAAACATTGCACCCCAAGGTTTTGTTCCACACTGATGATGACACTCCCTTACCAAATGAAAGATGAAAGATCAAACTGCTGTGTGCAAAAGAGAGCAACTGAAATGAATTTTTACATCTAAAGTGAACGCCCAACATTCCAGCTTGTTCAGTAGAAAAAGATTGGTCTACTTCTATGGCAATGCCATGAATTAGACATTATTATTATCTTTTACCTAGAACTGCATTTTCTGTCAGCTTAAATAGTTCATGAAATTGTATACATTTTTGCTTAAAATAGAATGAAATCTTCAATGAGGTTGAACCTCTGTATATGTAATACTCCATATGAAGCTCTGAGAAGGAAGGTATAGGTTGGATATTAGGAAAAGGTTCTTCCCCCATTGGGTGGTTGGGCACTGGAACAACCTCCCTGGGGAAGTGGTCATGGCACCAAGCTTGACAGAGTTCAAAGAATGTTTGGAAAATTGTCTCATGGGCCTGGTGGGATTCTTGGGGTTGTCCTGTGCAGGGCCAGGAGTTGGACTTCAGTGATCCTTATAGGTCCCTTCTAACTTAGGATATTTATGGTTCTATGGTTCTCTGATTCTATGCTATAGAACATGAGAGGTGCCAGGAAGGTGCTGCAGGAAAAGAGTCCTCTTTTGGTAGTCCCATCATTATTCCCAGCCAATTCACACATTACTCATAGTCTCAGTCTATAAATGTAATTCCAAGACAAGATACACACAATATTGAGTTCCTAAGACCTACGTTGTCTGAAGTCTTTTTTCAGATCTCCCACTGCCTAATAAATAGGATTAATTTACCAAACTTCCAGGTCAGTGACAAAATAGGCACTTGGTGGTGATGGTGGGTGATCATCTGGCCTATTTTAGGTGTCTACATGGGCTCAGCTGCACTATTCCTATTTCTTCACATTGACTTCAAACAGCCTCAGACTACTAGCTCACCTCTAAGCATTTACAGCTGAGGAAAAGAATTGCACTTAAATATGTTTTCTTGTGTATACTGCCATCCCATAACATTAAGTCCCATACTACTGCAGCTACTCAGAGTTTGCTCTTGGCTGTAACAGGCAGCAAAATACCTGCATGGTAATCTGAAAGTCATGGATAAGATCTCCACTGCAAACCAACAAAATTTTCAAGCTCAGCTTTTGGATTTCTTTTCCTGTGTGTCTGTTCTCTCCTCTAACTTCTGATGGATGGTCACTCAGCTTCAGCTCGCAGTACCCAGGGCTCCTCGGGGCATTATTCAGGGCCCATTACCTTTTTAGCTCTAATGATCTCCTGCCAACAGCAATCCTCTATGCATGCCATTTATTCCATTACACTAAACAGGGGTAATTTGGTAAATTGAGTGTTTAAGTAGCCTAAAGGTAAATATTTTTTTTTCTCTTTTGCAAAATGATGATGTTCCCTTTGGCCTCAGCAGATTCTTCTATTTTTGGAAGGGCTTATTTTCATTTGCCTTTAATTGTTCATAAAAGTGAAAGGTTAAATAATGCCAGATAGAAAAAGGTTACATCAAGCCCTCAAACAAATGTTAAATAAAACCAAAATCAAGAAATCAGTAAATTAAGACTTTTTTTTTCTGATGTAACTTTGGGTAACTTCATCCTCACAGTTCTTTTTATCCAGTAACTACACTGTCAGTGCTAAAGCACCAGGGGTAGCTATATTATCTTAATTATATTATCTAATGAAGGCCAGTGGATTATGAGTTTTACAGAATAAAAGCTTGAAAAGATTCTTCTGATTAGTATCTCTAAATAAAAATATGTTGCCTTGAGTGTTTCAAACCATTACAGGTATTGCATATCAGTTTAATGAACAAACACAAACTTTTGTGCTCTCTACAGCTCATCATGTGGGAGAATCAGGTTCAAATATTTAATTTTCATAAGAAACACCATCGAATTTCCAAAAGAGGCTACCGAGACCATCCCATCTTCAGTTGACTTGAGCACTGAAACTTATCCTGGAATACGAATTATTTTCTAAACATTTTTTTTTTTCAGGGAAAAAATCTAATTTGATTTTAAAAAGTAAATTAATTACATCCCTGGAGTTTGTCCTGGTATTCAACTCTTCCCACTCTTAGAAAACTACATGCAGCTTAGGGGCTGAATTTGTTCCAAAATCCAAATGTTCCCAGATTTCAGTGAGTTTCTCTAAGCTGCAGAACTAAAAGGAAACTTGAGGTGGGATGGTTAACCCTTTGGAAGTTACTCAGCTCAATCAGGAACTGGATACCAAGCTTAGGCCAGAAATCTGACTTTCAGAAGGCTAAAATTTAGTAAAATTGATGTCACGCCATGTCTCCAGTGCTGATGCAAACAAGAGATGGGAGCTGAGGCAGCATCAGAACATTGCTCTTTGTCTTTTCAGTCAGGCAGAGATAAAAAGAGCTTTAAAATACCTAAAGGAATAATTTCCTTTTCCTCACACCCCTTCCCTGAAGTATTAGTTTTATCCAAAGACTAAATGCCACAGAGATCCTGTCTCATTTATCTTCATACAGCTTCTCTTTTCCCACCAATAAGTTATTTGTTTAGGAAAGCCTTAGAGCCACAGAGCATAATTAACTGTTGGATCAGGCCCATAGGAAAGCTGTGACCCACAATCAAACCACATCAAGGAACATTTTCAATTTCTGCAAGTCTCTGAGGAGGCAGAGGTTTTAGTTTTCATAGACACTACTGTGACATACTTGTTGATCTCAAAAAAGTGGTTTTTGATTTTAGGTCATGAGAGGAGATAACCAAGAACTCTGAGGTGACTAGAGATTCAGGCTAACAAGGATTTACTCCAGCATAAACACTGCTCTGTCAGCTGCTGGGAGGGCTTATTGCCCTTAGTGAGGGTCACTGAGCCTTGGAGTAAAGGAAAACAGAAAGGTCAGATTAATCCCATTTCATTGCAACCATAGAGAAATTAAGTTAGCCAATTGTCTGGTTGAGGCGTTGTCAATCGAGAGCTAAAAGCACCTCCCTAAGATCACTCACTCCACCTCAGGGCAAAGGTTAAGACCCTTTGGAGAAACTTATCCCACTCCATTTTAGAATCATAGAATCATTAAGCTTGTGAAAGACCTGCAAGACCATCAAGTCCAACCTTCAACCAAATACCACCCTGCCCATTAAATGATACCACGAAGTGCCAGGTCTACTTTTATTTTGGACACTTCCAGGGATGGTGAATCCACCACTTCTCTGGGCAGACTGTTCCAATGTTTAACCACTCTCGCAGTGAAAAAATCTTTCCTAATATACAATCAATTTCTACCAAGTAGAAAGTAGCAGTAATATATAATTATAGAATCATTAAGGTTGGTGAACAATTCCAGGGATGGTGACTCCGCCATTTCACTGGTTCCTAATCCCTGGTGTCCTGGTGCCTATTCTACTGCTTGATCACTCTTTCAGTGAAGGAATTTTTCATAATATCTAATTGAAATTTCGCCTGGCACAACACAACAAAGGCCATTTCCTCTCATTCTGGAGAGACAAGATTGTATCTTTATATTGACTAAGCTCAAGCAAGACTTGCTCCAGTCTTTATTTAAGTGGCCCAAAGCAGCCCAACTTGTATTTAACCATTTGAGATTATGGTGATGTCCCTAAACACCAGACAAACTGGTCCAAAAAGGGGTGGGTAGGAGCACCCAAGGCATGTGTACACTGGCAGGACCCTATGAGTGATCTTCTCTATCCCAGGCTGAAGATAACACATGCACAACTTGCCTTCCAACAGCTAGCGCCTTATTTTCTTGTATGCTAAATTCACTTCTTTTTAAATGCAGACACTCAGATTTAAAAAGCTTGCTATGATTAATATTTTAATTCATGGCAGAGAGGGAAGCAAGAGTTGAGATACTGGAAAAGCATCTGTTAAGCATGTCTTTTCCTAGCCATTTTGAACTTTTTCTCCTTTCAGCAGCTGAAACATGTGACGTGAGTACATTTATGTACAAAGAGGGTGAAGCAGGGGAAAGATGTAATCAGTCGTACAACATGTAGTGTACTCTCTACATTAAAAGTGTGTTTTCCTCTTTGCACAAAAAAAAAAAAAAAGAAAAAATAAAAAATAAAGAACAAATCATTCACATGGAAATGGAATAGATCCCTGTGGTGATTAAAAACTCCAGTAGAAAAATACATATTTAATGAATAGATAGCACAGATAAAGAGGAAGAATGCATTTACAGTAGCAAGCAGCTAGAAGGACTGTATAGCCTTTATTGCAGTGCAGAATTAGCTGGTAACACAAGCTTAACAAGGGAAAGGGGCTTAGGAAGGAGGATGGAAAAGCTGAGGGCATGTGAGTATAAACTGCATGTGATATTGCAGGTGCAACTACAGTTTGGCTGGAAAATGACAGTGGTTGAATTCACACTCAACTCTTGTTCTATGAGAGAAACTCAAGATATAAAAGGAGGTGAATTATGGCCTCTGATGCTACTTTGTCTGTCTTATATTTTCAAGTAATCAGATTTTCTGATCTACACTAATCAAAAGAAGTTCACAGTTTTCTGGTTCTTTTTGAATAAATTAGATGCAACCCAAGAATCAGATAAAACAATCCCTGTTTGCAAGGCGCAAGCATATGGATATAGGCATAAATCCAGCATTACAATCTTAAATTTGTTTTGAAGAAGTTTCAAAAAATATGTAGCTGTGGTGCTTAGGGACATGGTTCATGGTGGACTTGGCAGTGCTGGGTTAATGGCTGGACTTGACGGTCTTAGAGGGCTTTCCAGCCTTAATGATTCTATGAGTCCGTGAGGTCCCACACCTTCCCATGCCATCCTTTAGCACAGAGAGAAGCTGGGCACCAGGCAGAACCTATATTTAGCCACCTAAATGAACCTATAGATGTGAGTTAGCTACTCTCACCTCCCTTGATCATCAGCAGAGAAGCTGACTTTAATTGAACAATACATTTGATCTATTTTAGGCTTTGGGACTGATAAATTACTCCTTGGAAATGTTTATTTCTCTCTTTTGTCTTTAAAGGTTTGGCAGGCACCAGATGACTGGTGAAATGAGTCCCATCTCTCGACAGCCCAGATCCTGCTGGATGCCTTCAGTTGTTGCAAATAACAACCCTGGGAGGTATGGCTGAGAAATAGAAACTGGTAGAGAGCCAGGAAAATTCGAATGGAAAATTAGTTGATTAAGAGAAGCACAAGGTAGCACAAGGGTCTTTTTTCTTGATTTCTATAGGAAAAACTAAGAAAAGCTATAAAGAAAAGGCCCTTCTTTCTCCTAAAACAGGGCTCTGAAAAACCTTAAACTCAACACAATGAATGAAGGAGTTCAGGAGTTTAGGATATTTTATTTTAAAAAATTTAGCATGAAACTGAGAAAAAATAATAAACAGTTTTAGCCCAAAATTTTAAAATAAGCAATACTGGGATTTTTTTTTCTATCTGCCCTAGAGCCAATGGGACTTTTCTTCTGGGATGTTTCTCCTGTCTTCTTACCCCCCAACCCCTTACTTTTGCAGACATTTTTACAGTGAGTAGGAGAACTAAAATTATAATCTGAGGAAGACTGCCTAAATAATAAATGTGCTCACATTGGGGGATTGTTTCAGGTGTGCTCTAAACCTTTGTGAGGCAGTGTGGGTAAATAGAAAGTTTGTATTAGCTGGTTATAATTAATCCCAATAGCTTTAAGACAGAATCTTCCTGCTCCAGGGGTTCAGACAAGGAGGTAGATAGAAAAGCAAAGAGGGATTCTCTGGGCAGGAAACTGAACAGATGTAGAAAATCAGTTTATTCAAACCTTGGCAACATCTGATGACTTGCAGAGCTCTTGTTTCGTTCTGACTGAGACCTCTGAGCTGCACTCTGCCGAGGAAATTAGCATTTGTCCAGCTCTGCTTTCACCCTGGAAATGCACAAAATACAAGTCTTAAGCACCCTGAAGGAAACATTGCTCAATACAAATAGAAATAAAATACAATCAAATAAAATATTTTTTCTATTTGTTTTCCTGCATTTATTCAAATTAGTTATCAAAGTAGAATAGTAATTCAGAATAATAATTTTTAATTATTTAATTAGTAAACAAAGTCTCCTTCTTTGCATCAGTCTGGTGAAAAGGACACAACTAATTGAGAATAAGTAGAAAATGACATGTAAAACATCTAAATAACACATGAAAAGAAATCCAAACTTCCTTGTAGTTGAAGCCCATTTAAAAAATGCTCCAAAAATGCAGCTCCCAAGAATATTTGTGCCTTTCTTTTCCTATTATTCTTATGGCCCATTGTCAGCAGAGCAGATGAAAGAAGTAAACATTGAGGAGATTCACCTCAACTAAAAACCAGATAAATCGTAAACTTCTCTTGGTTTCACCTACAGTCTGTGCAAAAAGAAACTTCCAGAGGCAATTTATCCTATCTTCAAGTGGCGATCTAAGAAGGTATTTCTGCTCTGGAAGTGCCTCTATAAAGAGTTTGCTTTCCTCTCAAGTGAGAAGGAAGTTGGGTGTATAGAAAATGCACAGTTAGTTCTAGACAAGGACAAGAAGAAAGGGAAAAAAAAAAAATCACACGATGGAATAATCTTCAGTATAATTGGATTTTCCTGAAACAATTCCAACAGTCCAGTACAAAACAAACCCAACAAAAAACCCTAGAGAAAATCAGTGTTGCATGTGACATAGTCTAAGAACTGGTCTTTGTGAGGAAAGAAGGAGATGGAGGCATGCAGAGTAATACAAAATCTGAACAGACAACCATGTGAATCTGAAATATAACAGCAAATATTTTGTAAGATACTGGATCAATGAAAAAATAGGAGATAGAGAATGCTGCAGAATCATAACCAGCTGCAGTCATAGATCTATGAAAGGAGGGAGAAACATTAGGTCAAAATAATAAAAAACGTTTATTTAATGCAAGGAATTAAACTGTTGAAGTTTTTAAAAAGCAGACTAATATTAACATATTACTTTAAAAATCCCAACTACTAAACAAAAAAATAATTGTAAAATTATCAAAAGACCATCAGAAAAGAAACCATATAGGTATAAAATGATGTTCTAAAATGAGTATCATATTTTCTGGATCTTTTTTATTTGTATGAAGGACCTTTTCAGGATATGTGGTGCCACCTCGTAAAAATATGTAACTCTTCTATTTGAGAATGGAGGTCCACTTAACGAAAAACATGGGATGGACATTGAAATTACAGTACTTGAAATTCAGGATAGCAGGTTCACACTCCCATGATGTGTCTCCACTCGCATTTCTTGAGGATTGAGAAGAGATATGTTTGTCAATGAGATTTCAAGCAACAGGTGAGAACAACCAGCATAGTCCTGTGTCCCTGGTCCCTACTGAACTTATCTACAGAGTACAGTGAGAAGTGGTTTAATCTTTCACCCCTTAAATTCCGTTTCTGATTCCAGTGGAGACATAGTCTTGATCTTCCCATGCCTTGTCTCAGAGTTTGAAAAATTGGCTGTTTAAGTGGAAAATCCTACAGGAAAATAAGTATTTCTTCCAACTCATTCGCTGAAGGCACTGTCACGATAGACTCTAAAACAGGACAGATGAAGGAAGGCATTTTTAATTAGGTTATGGTAAAGGCTTTAATATTTTTTTAAGAATCATATGGGTCATTTAGCAATAACTTGTCTGTGTAGCTTGTGCATTAAAGCATCAGATGGAGAACTGGGAAATATTTAGGGCAAATTAAAAGTTGGTCCTCCCAATACAACTACAAGCTAAACAAGGTATGTCAGCTCTGGACACACACAGATCTACCTGTGTCAGTGCCCATCTGACATTCAGGAAAACACTGCTACATACACACCAAGTCTTGTTAAACATGAGATTTGTTCAGAAGAACTATGGCATTAAAGAGAATATCATGAAACCTACTGTCAAATAAGCCTTGCCTGCCTTTCTTAGGTCATTTTGCCAGTAGCTTCTTGGTATCTCTCAGACTAGGACCAATCTTTCCAATTTATTAGAGAGGATATTGAATCTGTCAGTGCATATGCAGTTATTTTAGGGTAGCTAATTGCAGACAGTTCATCCAGCTGGACAGCCAAAGCAATAATATTAAAGATTAATGCCCCAGTTCAGCAAATAACCTGGGCATGTGCATAATCCCTGTGGCTTCACTGAGACACACTTACAGGCAGGCTTGTTGAAATAAAAAAGTTGTTGCAACAGAGCCTTAAAAATGATTAATTCATATAACAGAAGCCATGCAAACAATTCTAAGAAAAGATTACTGGTTTTGACAACTCCAAGTTTAATGCTCTATGTATTGGTAGAAAATATAATAATCATAGAACCATAGAATAGTTTGGGTTGGAAGGGAACACTGAGGGTCATCTAGTCCAACACCCTGCGATGAGCAGGGACATCTTCAGTGAGATCAGGTTTCTCATAACTCCATCCAACTTGACTTTAATGCTTCCAGGGATGGGGTATTTACCACCTCTCTAGTAGTTCTGGTCACAGTACAGACTCCTGAGGAAAGAGCACCTGTCACTGATTTCCATCTGGACATTGAGCCATTGACCCCTACCCACTGGATTCCACTATCCAGTCAGTTTGTTATCCACTGAACAGTCAATCCATCAAATCCAATTCAGAGAGAAGGATGTTGTGGTGGACTATGTCAACGACCGCAGAGAAGTCCAGACAGATGATGTTCATGGCTCTTTCCTTGACCGCATCCTACAAGGCCACTAGATTGGTCAAGAAGATTTTGCTCTTGGTGAAGCCCTGCTGACTATCTCAAATAACATCCTTGTCCTCCATATTCCCTAATAAAGCCTCTAGGAAGACCTGTTCCATACCTTCCCAGGCACAGAGGCGAGGCAGACAGGTCAGTAATTCCCAGGATCCTCCTTTCTACCTTTTTAAAAAGTGAGTGCCACGTTTTCCTTTTTCTCAGTCACTGTGAGCTTCACGTGACTGCCATGATTTTCAAATATGATGGAGAGCAGCTTGACAACTACATCAATAAATTCCCTTAGGACTTTGGAATGCATCTCGTCAGCTCCCATAGTCCTTTATATGTTCAGGTCTCTCAGATGGTTACAAAAGTAAGTTACAAAGTGGTAGATGCTAATAATGTTAAAATATAAACAGAAGTATCCATGCGTCTATTGCTGGAGCTCTTTTTCTTGGAAACATTTGATACCAGTTATAAGCTGATTTTGCTTATGATAAACTAGATTAATTTGGACCTGAAAAATTCCTCCCACTATGGGAGTCCCTCAGTTTTCCCACTAGGACTCTTTCAGGATTTCAGCTCTGTGAAAGTGGGGCAACTGACCTCAGCTGGAGATCATACATCTTTCCATAGACAAAGGACATCAGTAGGTACCTCATTCCATTCATTTTAGGATGTACTGAATTACACTCTGGACATACCTGGTCCTTCATGTCATCTGCAAGAGGCAAGACTAATTACTCACTTTTGGACTTGAACTGTTAGGTGCACTGAATGCTATCGTACAGGTTCACTCCTTTTTATTGGATTTTTTTTTTCCTAGCACTTTAATTTATCTGATACATATGTGCAGTAGGAAAACATAGAAATAGAAATAACTGTGCTAAATAAGTCTCTCCATCAACACCATTCCACTCCACTCATGCCAAGATGGGTGGAAATATAAATGACAGCAATGTTTGGCCTGCCACTGACACCTATCCACACATAAACAGTCACAGTTAGATGAGAAGCTTCACAGTTTCTCTGAATATTTGATTAGCACAAACTTGGTTGTTTCTTTGAGCTCCATCAAAAATAAAATTAAGAAGCCCAGCTTCATTTACCTCGCGTTGACTGCAATGAGCATTAGAACTTCCCCCACGGCCACAGGTTTGGCTCTGTGGCCGATGCTGGGATGTTGGCAATCAGAGAAGACTTGAGGCGAATCACACTTCTTTATCACCACAGGGATAAACTTAAGTGACAGATAGGCACAGGCTAATTACTTTTAATAGTATCCCATTGCTCTGGCTGATGACATAGTGCTGAAAAACCACAGGCCCCCCCCTCCAATAAGCCCGAATTTCACTTCCATGGCGCTACATCTTTATTACCGCTTCGTTACTTCAGGGGAGCCGTGTTCTCTAAAATGCCTTTCCCTGTGGCTTAAAGTAAAGATTTTTAAAATAAATTAATACAGTTTATGTTGGGCATCTACCACTTGAAGGGCTAATGATTATTGACTACCCTCCAGCAGACATCAGGGAGTCTAGCCTCAGGCCCTTCCCGCTCGCCCCCAAACATGCCGAATGTTAACACATGTTTCTAGATCCTGGCTGGGATTGGACACAAACAAGGCAGTCAGAATGGACCATTTAGTGTACAAGTCAAGATGACAGATCTCTGCTTAATACAAGGAAGACAAAAATTCGTATCTTATTGAAAAAGGCAGCAGAGCCCCGGGTGCTTTCGCTTTGTGATTCTGCAGCAAAAAGTGGGTTGTGTCAATATAAGTCTATGTCACCCGCTCGCAGCTGCCACACTGAATTGACCCTGCTAGCTGCAGACAGAAAGGCCTTCCATCTCCAAATTCTCTCTAATGCTTGTCTGCGAGAGTGAGCATGAGGTGGAAAAAAGCCAACAAGTTACTCCTAAAGTATGGGAGTGAAAAACAAAACAGAACTAAACAAAAATGCCTCAATGTTGTGAGACTCTCCCCGCTGCCTGTTTCTAATGAAACACTAGAAAAAAAACACTTTCTCATCTGAAAGCATTTCAGAGGATGCTTTGACAATGTGAGCTTTATGTTTTGTAAATCATGTTCTTGTAATTCCTTGTAAGTCTCCAGATCCTCTTCAGATAGAGCAGCAGAGCATTAAATATTCTTGCAATGCTCACCAGAGCTTAATTACTGAAAGTTGAAACATCTTTTAAACTCTGTTTTGTTTTGGTATTTTTTTTCCCCTGGGTATTCCCCAAAGAAAAGATAGAAAAAAGTTGAACAGTGTGCACAATAACTATTAGTTAAGACCACGTTTGCAAAGAGGAGAAAAGAAGATAAACAATTTTGAAACTGAAAATAGAACATTTCTTGAAACCATTATAGTTTAACATGATAACATTCATTGATGTGTCTGTTTCTCATGTGTATATTTTACTACGCTCAGATGTTCACACTGGTGAAAAGATTGAAATGAAAACAAAAAAATAGTATTAAAATTAAAAAGAGAAAAGTTCCCAAGTTCCTTTAAACAGAAAAAAAATAAAGAGATAAATCTTCAAGTAGATGAAACACAGAATTCTACTGATTTCTGGAGAAATATGATAATTTAGGGAAGCTGAAGATAGAGCTAAAATTATAGACTTATTTCAAATACAATTCTTTTACAGCCCCACTCAAAGTCCATGAAAATGTACAAAAAAAAAAGATTTTCTTTACCTCAGATCAACATATATTCAGGTGAGTCACAATACAGGTAAAGAAAGACAGTAAGATGTGAGCATAATTTATTAAGAGAAGATATGATTTTCTCTTTTTTGTGTTGTAGTGGGGGGTTAGTAAAGCTTTTGTCAGTTTTTATTTAAATTGATTGTAAGTCACTGGATATTCCAACCCAGTTATCTGACTTGTAAATATACCTTACCTGTCTGGGAAATCTTTAGAAGTGGCTGGGTGATATGTGGATATCATAGAGAGGAAAAATTCATCTCACCTAAATGTAACCACCCTAAGGTAGGAGACTAATTCATCCAGCTGACTGTGCTTTTTCTATATGCAAGAGGGGGCAGAGAATCATGGAATCATAAAGGCTGGAAAAGACCTCTAAGATCACAAGGGGGCCATTCACCACACTGGTCTTGCAATGGCTTTTCACAGTGCTGTGGAAACTCTTCTTTTTCCACTGAAAGCCAACATGTAGTGTTAGCTGACTTAATGCTCTTCTTCCATAAAACTGATAAGGGGTAAGATGAACGCTGGCATACAGAAGAAAAATCAGGGTTTGGGTGTAAATAACAGTTGGAGAGATTTGAGAGTTGTCTCTAAATTGGGATAAAAGAAAAGCATAAGGGGTAGGAAGGGCTGAGGCATTGCAGGTTTTTTCCATTGTTATAAAAGGCAGTGATGGGGATCATCTCAGCCACAGATGCTGATGATGTAAGGTAGCTTTAGCTCAGATGTTACGGAGAAATTCTTCCCTGTGAGGGTGCTGAGGCCCTGGCTCAGGTTGCCCAGAGAAACTGTGGCTGCTCCATCCCTGGAAGTGTCCAAGGCCAGGTTGGACAGGGCTTGGAGCAACCTGGGATAGTGGAAGGTGTCCCTGCCCA
>JAWWMP010000116.1:111045422-111232160 GCA_035047865.1 Dendrocincla tyrannina | reverse complement strand
GGAAGTGTCCCAGGCCAGGTTGGACAGGGCTTGGAGCAACCTGGGATAGTGGAAGGTGTCCCTGCCCATGGCAGGGGAGTGGAATAAGGTGATCCTTAAGGTCACTTCTAACTCAAACCATTCTAGGATTCCCTGATTGTCTGTGGTTTGCCCTATTTGACTGTTTTAACCCACCTGGGAACATAGTCATCTTTTACAGCACTACCAAGTCCATCCTCTTGCTCTGCATTTGTCGGTGAGGTCTGGTCGTATCCAAACTATGAAACTTAGCTGCACTCCTCCCTACACTTAACATAAGTAGGGGTTTCTAAACAAAAATTCTCTTTTGGGGTTGTTTCTACTTTACACTCTGCTTGTGAAATGTTTGAAAGAGTGCTAATTGACTGGATGCTAAACTGAAGATTAGAGTTTTGTGGTAATTTGGAGAAAATCAAATGAAGAAAAAAGATCTCATTATTTCACTCCAGTTCCAAGTAGATCCTTTAGGGAAAAAGGTTTTGATTCAGTTTCAGCTGTACATCAGCAAAGACTACTTTCAAAGAAAGTGTGCTAATTTTAATTAACGGAATTTAGTATCAGCAATATAGAAAACTTCCAATGCTTTATCATATGGCGATTTTCATAAAACATTAATTCTTTTGTCTATTATGGAAGAGTTTGAAGAATTTCATGATGGCATGGAAAATTTTTAATAGCTTATAGAAAAGTATAACTGAGCCAGAAGAATGATAATGATGATATTTCTGGAGGGGGACTGGGAGCCTCTTTCTTAGACTGTTCACCTACTCCAATGGTTTTGGAAAAGGAGACTGGCTTAGAACATACAGTCTGGGCTGGCATAGTTGGTTTTAGTTTCTTGTACTACTAAGGGGAGAGGAATGTGGAAAAGATTTTTATTACTTTCTTTTGATTTCATGATGTTGAAGTGTTCTTTAAAAGTGGATGATTTAACTGGAGATTACTGAGAGCTGTACTGTCTAACTGTGAATATCACGTGTCATTGCAGTGATTGCCACAGAGCTACCCCAGATGTCTCCTAAAGTCAATGAAATCTGCTGTTTAAGGTTGACTCCTTGCTCATAAATATATATATGAGCCTTAAAACCATGGAAGACAGCATTGTGTTATGGTTTATGAGGCCTTACTTCATAGCAGTGCTCTCTGACATGCAGAAGAATTGGACTATAAATCACATTTTGTAAGTTGAAAATCAAAGACATATTCTGGAGTCATGGACAATACACAGACAAGTGTATCAAGTATTTTCTGAAATCCCTAAAAAGCTACATATCAGGGTCTTTTCACTTTTCCCCATTTGCTAAGGCAGTTATGTTTGACAGAAGATTGCAAGCTTTTGCTGGAACACCAGTCAGAGGTGTTTAACGTAGCCCATTTTCTTTGAGAAATACTGACAGCAACTCTCTACTGAGATCAGATCAAGTCAACAATAGGGAAATGACTGTGTATAAAAGTTAATGTTGCTCAGTCGTGTCTCCAAAGAATGGGCTGACAATGCAGGGAATTAACAGCCTGGAGCCAGCAAATGTTGCTTTACAACATTATACAGATTTGAAAGTGTGGTCAGCTGAAAGACTATCACTCATAAGATCTTGGCTCTTACTTTACTTGAGTGACTAATTTGCCAAGCAATGTAAGGGCAGACAGTTAATTTCTTGGTGTCTCAGCCGCATCCATCTCTAAAAGTTGGATGTTCATCATCCTGGGGTTTGTTATTTAGGAAAAATGGATGGAACGTGGCTAAACCATGTAATTCATTTAGTTTTATCTACAACTCTTATTCAGTTCCTGGGAACTTTAGTTGTGTTTCTTCAGCTGTTTTCAACCTGAAGATCCTCTTTTTTTCACTGTTCCAGGCTTCTGTTCCCATGGCAGACAAGGCAAAACAGACCCACACTTCAGGCGCAGCAGAACACAGAGACCAGTATTAGGATACGGGAAAATGCCTTTAAATTGTAAGAGAGTAGGTTTAGGTTGGATGTTAAGAGAAAATTCTTTCCTCTGAGATTGTGGTTGCCCCATCCCTGGAAGTGTTCAAGTCCAGGCTGGATGGGGACCTGAGCAACCTTCTCTAGTAGAAAGTGTCCCTGCCCATCACAGGGGGGTTGGAATGAGGTGATCTTTAAGGTCCCTTCCAACCCAAACCATTCTGTGTTTCTGTGCTGATTCTGTGGTCAGCTTCAGCTGCTGATGAGCAGTGAGACTGTGAGATTTCACAGTTGAAAGGCTGAACTTTCACTGCTGCAGGTCCTGGTGAAGAGCATGGTCATGTGCCACTTTATCGTACTCACCAGAGATGAATTCAAGTCCTGAAACACATCATGGTTCACAGAAAGTGACATGCAAGAGGAAGGGATGATTGAGGATGAAATGTCCCCAAATATCCCTATCTGATTCTAGTATACCTTAGAGAATCTGGAGATTAATTCCCACAGAATATAACTACTTCTTCCAAGTATTTCCCCAGTTGTAGTGTCTGTCATTAAAGCAATTGAATCTACTGTAACTTCTTTAAGAACACAATGAATTAGTTTCAAGACCTTCAGGATGCAGAATTAATCTTCCATTACGTCTAAGAGGAAACAATGTTTTCCACATTATGCACCCTTAAGTCTCTCAAGGTTTCTGGATGGTACATCAATGAAAATAAAATCACAGCCGAGCATACAGGAGCAAAGCAGGGCAAATATGCACTTTGCTGGTCAACTTTTCTGCCTGTTGAGAAGCTCAGTCACCTCTGTGGGCTCACTCAGCATGCTCTGAGAGCTCTGGCCTTTCTGCCATCAGCTTTCTCCAGCCTCAGAACAGACCTGGAAGGCATGTCCACACCATGCAGTGCTGACTGCTCACTGCAGATGTGCTGACTACTGAATAAGAAGTCAGGCAACTCTCCCACTAAGCTTCTTGCTTCAGAGCCAGATGCTTTTTGTGCTAGACTGAAACCTCCATACACGAGAGTTCATTTGGAAGTCGGTCAGGTATTCACAGAAAGCTGTCAGACTGTATGGTTTGCATTCAGAAAGAAGAATTTCATTTCAAGAAAGCAATGAACTGGTATCATTGCAGATGTTTTTGGGTATTAAAGAATTTACAGGAGCACTGAACCTTTCTGGACTGGCAGAATAGCCCATAGTGCCCAGTGTTTTAGCAGCTGAATCCTGCTCATTGTGTTGTTCGTGAACACTGAAATTTAAGGTGGTATTGAGTTCCCCAAATACAGATACATAATGTCATTTTAAGCACTGAATAAGTGTCTTGTATACTCCAGAGGATCTCAGGTCACACTATACTACAGTGTTTAGGAACTGAATCCCACTCTAACAACAGCAGAGCCAGCTGAAGAAGCCATTATACTCATACAGTAACTCTTCCCAATCTCTGCAGCAACACTATAAGTAAAGTCTGCCTGGTTTAGTTGCAAAATCATACATATCCTTTTAGTAAGTCACTTTCCGAGGTCTCAGCATGATGCAACATGTACTTATGGGAGAAAGCAAGACTGCAGATGCTTGCAATGGTTAAATACCAAAGAGATCTGGTCCAACAAAGCTTCACACTGACTCAGCTTCTAAGTAAGATTGTGTTAAGCATGTAGCAAGCACATTTATATTGCTAGAGTTGAAAGCATAATCTCCACTCTTAAGTTGGCAAGTGACTCTGAATTAGACAAATAGGAGAAGAAAAAATATGTGGATATTTTCCTCCACTTTGTGAAATATATTGATAAACGTATGTTACCATTTAACTATTCATTCTGTTGGAGAAAACTGGTTAACCCCTTAAGTGTTTTGCCCTGAAGGCAGACATTAAAAGTTAATTATAACCACATGGGACAAGCCCCTGGAGGACCGTGACAGCATTAAGCTGCTACCAACCAAGCATGCAGGATGCGCAGCACTCTCAGAGTACACCATGTACAAAAAAGATGCTGTCTCCTTGAATGAGTTCTCAGAAGTTAAAAACATGCTACTTTTTGCATGCACAGTAAAAGGCAGATTGCAAATGTTCTACTCAGAGAAAAAAAAAATGCTTCCAACTAAAGGAGAATTAGAGCAAATGAAAGCAGTGAGTAATGTGATTAAGCAATGTGGCATGGTGAGAGAGAACCACCACAAGCACTGTTTTACTTGGTGTTGTGAGGAGAATATTGTAAAACCTCTTCTAAAGACCTTGGATTGGCACCTCATGATAAACCTTGCTAGTACCATATATGGCCTATGAGACATTTTGATTTTACCACTATAAAAAGGGAGAGGAGATGACACTTGTCCTTGGAGAGGATCACTTAGACCATATGGAAATAAAAAAAGGAGGAAGGTTAGTTCTGAGGGAGAGGCACTGACTGTGTCTGTGCAAGTAGATTAAGTCTGGCTGCAAGGCATTGAAGTTAAGTAACACGGAATGCACCTACATGGTTAAACTTTCTTCCCCCAAATTAAAATACCTGTATCTAAGTTAACTATGGAGAATGGTCTCTGTGCTATATCCCAACCATGCCAGGGACTGTTTAGGAGAAGTCTCATTGTTTTAGACCCAATGATATGTAGGAGCTTTTTTAATGACATTGTGGTAGAGAAAGGTGAGTTCCAGCAGTGGGTAATATCTCTAACTGTACAGAAGTAGTCACCATATCCTGAAGATAAGTCAGAAGATATTCAGGGTGGCTTGATTTTTCTTTTCTCTCTCATTGAGCAACTTGATTTATATTACAAAACCTGGAATTAATGCAGCCCAGAATGGGTGTGGCCAGCTCCTGACAATATTTAGAGTCATAAATAATGATTAAACAGAATGGAAAAAACTTGTTTAGAGAATTGTTCATAAAACTAAGCAGTGACAACTGATTGCACATGATGATGTAATGGAACAAAAGTTGGGCTGAAAAAATCCGATTAACTCAATGACACAGATGTATATTCCAATGCTCTTGTATGACAAGGAGACATCTCAGAATTCCTTATACGGTTGAGGTTTCATCAGGTCACATGATATGAAGAGGAAAGATTTTGATGTGCCTGGTCATACTGGGGAGAAGGCGCAAAGTGTTCGGTTGAAACTGGGTGGCATCACCAGAAAATACAAGGGAGAATAACACCACTCTCAGCGCTCACCAAGGGGTTACATGACTCAAAGCATAGGCTGCTGTGTCCTATCCATCATCTGGGGTATTGGGAACAGTAAGCTGGCAGGGACAGAATGCAAGGAAGTGAAATGCTGGAAGCCCTGTGTCGCAGAACAAAGTCCAGTAATAAGGGACAGGGCAAGAGGAATTGGACTCAAGTTACACCAAAGGGGGTTTAGGGTGGATATAAGGAAAAATTCCTTCACTGAAAGGATTGCCAAGCATTGGAACAGGCTGCCCAGCTCAGTGGTAGGACTCACCATCTGTAAAGGGATTTAATAGACATGTAGATGTGGCACCTGGGGACATGGTTTAATGGTGTTAGATTGACATTTGGACTTGATGATCTTAAAGGTAACTTCCAACATATATGATTCCATGATTCTATAACATAGTGTTATAGGCATATTTTTTTTTTTTTTAAATTTCCTGATGGTAACTTTAAAAGATGATTATTTAGGGCTGGTGCTCATACTTATACAGGCACAGCCTTTGGAATTACCTGATTTGTCCTCCTCCTGATCCTCTAAGGAAAGGAAAGATGCTATTTCCATTGTAATGCTGTGGAAGTGAGGTAGGAAGCAGCTCATTCTCAGATTCATGTAGTGAGAGGGTCACTCTGCCAAAAAGTGAGAGAGGCAGGACTGAGGAATGGGATTCTCCTCAGCTACATTTACAGTCTGCCTGCTCACTATGCTGACTGCCTGGTTCATTGCTATGTCCCACTGAGAGAATGTTTTAATCCTTTCAAATTCAGAAATAAGTCTTAATATTGCATTAGTGACTGCCTGAATCCTAAAAGGAGTGAAAGAGTGTGACCTCTTAAATTTCTAATGGCAGAAATCTAAAAGCTTAAATCCTAAGGAGGAGAATGATTTAAAAACAAATAAAATGACCATTTTTTGCAGCTTTTGGATATATCTTGGTTGCATTCCTTAAGTCCCTAAGAAAACACACAATTTTTGTGGGTTTTTTTCTCTGCAGATTTTTTTTTTTTAAATTTTTCCTATTTAGTTTAGTTTATTTTTCTTTAACACAGGTGCACACACAGACACACATGCTCTTATTCTTTGCCTTTATTTCTTTTAACATTTTGCTTTACAAGCAATAGAGTGTGAATTCAACTGTCATGCATGTTCAGATGTTCCTGAAGGGGCTACTTGCACTTTGAATCCAGTCAGGTAAGAGAAGTGAAGTGATTTGTTTGCTTATGCTGTGCCTCTAGCAAAGAAAAAAGAGGCAAGGGAACAAGAGGAATGGGAGATGTATAGAAACTTGGCTCCCTACTTCCCTTAATTTCTGGACAGAGAAGTAGAATACTAAACAGGGAAAAACAAGGAAAGCTTTATGGAGATGTGCAAGGACTATAAAGAGATACTGTTGTAGCTCCAGAAAAATAAGCAAAAATCCATGACAGCAGTTCCAGACCCAAATCTGCTACCAGACTGTTCTGAGGGCAAAGTTTCCTGTGACAAAGTGGTAGGTGGACTTTGAAGAGCTGAATCAGCAAAATATTTCAACTTTTCTGCTTTTTATATCATTCCATGGGGAAGACACCCTCAGAGGAGCATTGCAAAGGCTAAATGCCTCCTTTAGCTGTTATGCAGCACAGTCACACATTTATCACAGCCTATGGTCAATCTTGCCCAGTAAAACTACTTCTCTACCACTCCTGTGCTTGGGCCAGGTTCTACCACGTAACTGATCTGTTCACAGTCCCTGTTTAGATCTCACCTGCTGCAGGTGCCATGGTTTCAGCAGAACCCCACATGAAAACCTGTGCTGGTGCCCACGCTGGCACGCTGAGGGTCATGGGGACCTTACAGCCACATAAACATCATCTATTATACATCTGAGCAACTGCTGAAGTCCAGTGTCAGAAGTCCCAGCAACATGTGAGCCTGTGAAGTGGCAAACCCGTGAGCTCCATGACAGCTTCATGCCCAAGGCTAGCAAGGCTGGACGTAGCAGGAATGGAAGACCCCTGCAATGTCTGGGGAATTGGCTAAATGAACCTAATAGGCCTTTTCCTCTGCTGGTGTCTGTGGGCTACACTGTGCCCTAAGGCTGAGTCCCGAGTAAGGGGTGGCATGCAATTATGCTGCTTTGGGAGCAGCCCAAGGAAGGGACTGTGGCAGAGAGAGTTATGATCCTTTCCCTGAAACCCTTTAGCTACAGGGCAGGAGAACGTAACTTGTAATGACCAGAAAGCAGAAGATTTTACTGATCTGGCTCTGGATCTCCCCCAGATTTATTAATTTCTGTATTGTTTCTTCATCCCCGCTTCCCTGCTCCCTCTTTCTTACTCTTTCACACCTTAGGGATGACGTGGCCATGAGATGGTGCTTGTACTCAACACTGAACATAAATCTCATATGCCCAAAGTGTTTTCTCTGCTTTAAGTCAGTAGAGTATCAGCTCTTACATTGAGCACACAAGGTTGTGTGGTAGAGTATGGTGGTTCTGTGGACATTTGGCAGATGGACAGTCCTGGAGAGCCGGGAAGGTCCTTTCTGATCACAGCATGGAGAGGTGTAGGTGCACTGGAACAGGGTCCCCAGGGAAATAGTCACAGCCCCACGCCTGACAGTTCAAGAGGTGTTTGGACAAGGTTCTCCGACACATGGTGGGATTTTTGGGGCTGTCTTCTGCAGGACCCAATGGTCCTTGTGGATGCTTTCTAACTCAGGGTATTCTATGCTTCTGATTCAGATTCTGTGACTTTGCCAGGGACTTTGTATATGCAGCTCTACCCTTGCCCACAGAGCAGTATATGTGAGCTTCAAGTGGCACTCCCAGACTCAAAAACCAAACACATCTGCCAGCTTATGGTCTGCATAGCTCCAGCAGTGAGTTGGAAAAACCTTTATTTCCTGTCAAAGATGAAGCTACAGTCACATGTTGTGATTTCAGGGCAAATTCTTCCATCCTTCCCTGACAAACAGTCACACCTTTCAAGAGGTAAAGTGTCTTCCGGAATGGCATGGATGAATTCCACCTGCATGAGCACATGCTGATCATAGAGACACATCTCTTTGCTGGAAGATCATCAGTTGCAGATGGTCAGTGATTTTAACAGCTGGAGAAAATAAGCAAAAGTACTACTTGAATTACAGTCCACTACCTCTTTCTATCCATCACTGGGTATTTTTCCTTGAATCAAAAGGATGGAAGAAAATTCTTATCCATTATATTTCCTCATAGGAGCTAAGATACCTAAAGACTCTATGTAAATAAATATAAGTACCTGATACATGTATCTATTTTAATGAAAAATTCACAGTATTGTCTATGTGAGGAGAATATTTAAAGCAATTACCACCAAGTATTTAAAAAATACACAGAAGTTGCTGAGGCTCAGGAGCTTCAGGCTGGCATTTGTTGAGAAGGCTGACAAACTGAAAAAAAGGAGGATGATAAACAGACATACAGGTAAAGAAATACAAAAAATAAATGTTCATGTAAACAGATTCACCCTGATGGCACTGATGGATTTGGGAAAGGACATCAGGTGGTGCTCCTTGATGCTTGGATTTCCATTCACTGGTGATTCTCTCCTTTCCCTGTCTGAGGCAGTGAACAAGGTGTTAAGATAGCATAAAGCCTTTTAAAATCACTGTCTCCAAATCCCCCATTAAGTGGCAACAATAATTTTTGGGTTTACAAATGAAGTCACTAAAGCACAAAACTTCTAACTAAATACAGAAAAAAAATTAGTTACAATTCTGGGTATATTCTCACGTGCTGCTTTGAAAATGTGTCCTTAACCCCACTGATTATAATTTCCAGTGTAGTGTGACCCAGGGAGTGATAGTACACAGTTGTAGAAGAAGAACAGAATAATCTTGATGTTAATCCTTGATCTTTGGCCTTTATTTCCCAAAAAGGTGAAGATTTTTTTACCAGTGTATTCAGGTTGAAAATTTCTCACCCTGAATTTAACCCTGGTAATGGAAATCAGAATCAGCACAATTAAGTGTTTAATCTTACCCATGCCCTCTTACATTCAGGGTTTATCCATTTTATCACTGTATTGATTAAACAAAGTATGGCAACCAATTATTTTCTCTTCTGCCTTGCATAGGTTTTCTCTATTGTAGTAATCTTCTCTTTTCCCTTCCTCTTTCTTATTATTTGAAACCTTTTAAATGAGCCTGAAATATATTTCAATCACTTAATAAAGATTTATTATTTAAGTTGTAAGAATGAACTAGATAAAATCAGTAAGGGGGGATGAGCAAAAGTAGAAATAATAAAAGTAGAGTGAAAACATTATATAGGATAAGAAGAAATGGCCTTCATCTGTACTACGGGAGGCTTGGGTTGGATATTAGGGAAAATGTCTTCAACAAATAATTGTCCAGCCCTGGCACAGCTGCCCAGGGTAGTGGTAAAGTCACCATCCCTGGAGGGCTTTAAAAGACGTGTAGATGCTGCAACTGGTTACATGGTTTAGGGGTTGTCTTGGCAGTGCTGGGTTAATGGTGGTGCTTGATGATCCTGAGGGTCTTTTCCAACCTAAATTATTCCACAACTCTAGGATTCTGTAGAAAAAGGCCTGGCAATTAAGAGTTCATTAGAAAAAAACACAAACAAAGCAGTACTTCAGACAGCTTTTTATTTTCTGTGTGTGAGCCGCGCAAAAAGTGGGATTCATGTCACTTCAACTAAGCTGCCTAAAGATGGTGCTTAAATTAAGCTGGCTGTGATCATTCTCTTTCAGTATATGAGAAACAAAGACTCCAGAAGACTTCCAGGAAATATCTCTGTCTCAGAGAAATATTTTAGGAAGAAATAAATTATCTCACTGAGTACAGAGGGATCTTAGACAACCAGTTTACCTCACCCATCTGAAGTCCACATTTGAGCACCATGATTAATGTGCTCATCTTGTCCTCTGCTGATGAATCTCACCCTTAAATTATTGCCTTAGGAAGGCAGAGGATGGCTCTGATGTGAAAAGTGATGCTGACATAACTAAACAACCAAGTACATGCCATTTGGGTCATGGTGTCTTTCAAAGTTGTCTTGAAGTTGTTAATTGTGAGTAAGACCAAGCGAGCTCCTCCCTGAAAATAATTTTCTTAGTGAAAAACACATCTTTGCATTTGTGTATAATTTCAGCATCACAAAAATATTTCAAAAAGTCCAAAAATGTTAAAAAATATGTTTCAAAATTCTAAATACTGAGTATTTTAGTCTTGTTAAATGCCAGTCTATTGCAGAATAATAATTAAAGGTCATTTGCCATTGAAAGTTCCGTCAGAAAACCTTAAATTTTATCAACTGAGGTTTTTCCCTAAACAACCTTTTTTTGTTTGTTTTAGATTTGAACACTAAACTCAGAAATCAATTATTTATTAACTTTATTTATGAATAGACCTGGCTGCTGCATGTCTTTCTGCATCAGGAGTTGATTTTTCTTAAAAATGAAACTTTTCTTGAAAACTTGGCAATGTTAAAGACATTTTCTGTAATGCAGTAAAACCTTTCCACATTCTTCACAAATTTTATCATGGATTCTGTTTACCCTAAACCACAGCAATGTCTGTATGTTTATTTATAAGTTGTGTTTATTTTTCAACGATATGAAATAGAAAATACAACAGAAATTTTCAAGAAAATCAAAACACGAATGTCTTTGCCTTTTAAAACGAATAGGAACTCTCAGCATTTCTAAAATGGTCTGCGAAGAAAATTCATGAGTTTCTCACATGCCTGAGTCCTTGGACAGATTATTTCCTTTATATATTAAATCCTCCTTTTTTTTTTTTTTTTTTTTTGTGACAGGGCACATCAAATTCCAGTTAGTGTGAGGAAGACAGAGTGATGGAGGTTCTTTTACTCAATGCTGTGTGTTTAAAAATTGATCAGTACAAGCTCTCCCCAGAGTCAGTGGAGAGGGGCAAATATTTCTAGAATATTTCATCCCAGCACTTGTGAACACACAATTTTTAAACTGGAGGAATCACCATTACCATGAGGACACTTCCTTCTGGTGTATCTGTGTGTGTAACAGACAGTCTCAGATAAGAAATACATTGTTTGTGACCGTAAATCAGGTTTCATCTGCAACGCTTGGCTCATCAGTTGCTGTCTGAAAGGGCTGAATCCTGATACAGCTTGTTCTAGCCCAAGAGGCAAGATGAATTAACACCTGAAGAACACTAAATGGCTGATTGAAAGAGATCCATGGGCTAATCCAGAACTTTTTGCCCAGGTTTTGCCTTTACTTCCTTCCTAGAAGTAAGTCAGGCCAACCTATCCTGAAGTAAGTCAATCCCAAACTAGTTAGTTGGGATTTGTATCACAAAATCACTGGGCTTCAGACATTCACAGCAGGACAAGGAGAAATGGCCTCAACTTGTACCAGGGGAGGTTCAGGTTGGATATTAGGAAAAACTTTGCTGAGTGATTGAACATTAGAACAGGCAGCCTAGGGAAGCGGTGTAGTCGCCATCTCTGGAAGTGTTCAAGAAACAAGCAGATGTAGCACTTCTTGGTATGGTTTAGTTGAGTAGGTGGTGTTTGGTCAAAGGTTGGACTTGATTATCTTGCAGGTCTTGTCCAACACTAATAATTCTATGATTAATCCTTCCTTCACCCCCCCAAACTAATATAGGTTCTTCAATCCTCTCGTTTCTCCTGGACAGAAGCAGTGAAAATATGTCAAATTTTAAGAAACTCGAAACAGCATTCCAAGACAGATATTTAAGGTGGATAAGTCTTCCTTGGAAGTGTTCCTCTTTGTTTCCTGTGAACCATGTGCTGGATTTATTCAGCCACCTCTGTTATTAGCTCAGACAATCATGGAATCAGAGAATGGTTTGTGTTGGAAGAGAACTTCTAATTCCCTAGGGAAGGGACCATCTTGTTCCAGTCCCTTGCCACAGACAGGACATCTTCCACTAGAGCTCTGCATGCTATAGATATTCATTTATTGCAGCTGCTTTTAAAACCTGCCAAATAACAGCCCTGAGTCTTACCTTCATCTGCCAAGATTGTGAACAAATATATTCAATAAAAATTATAACTTTAGTCATGAAGTTTGTCAGATTTTCAAATACAGTTTCAGTTCTGTATGTACTTTTTGACAAAATTAAACACACGGGTAACTAAGGGCCACCTTAAGCCCCCCAAATTGAGATAAATGCTAAGTAGAAGATAATTCACTGGACTTTTAAATGATATGCTTCATTTTGTAAGAGTAGAAAGGTTTACAGTGCTTTCAAAACAAAAATTGAAGCAATATTTCATTTAAAACATTCACCTACCAAAGAAAACTTAATCTAAAATAAAGTTAAAAACAAATCCAGCTAACCAAAATAGACTTAGGTTAAATCTTCATTTTAAATCCGACCAAAAAACTGCATTTTTTAACTCAGCACAGCCTAATAGTTTTCCTCAGGCTTACTATTTCAGCAGCAAACTGAAAAACATTCCTTTATCCAACTATTGTTGCTACTAGAAAGATTGAGTTATGGCCAAAGAAGCATCAAAAGGGAATGTTTTCTGTGCTGAGCATTGGAGCTGGAGCTTGGCAGGGCCGACAGACAACTCTTGTTGTTCTAATCAGGAAGAAATGTGCTCCATCCCTGTGCCAGGAATACACAAGCAGCTGAATATTCCATTGTTTTTATTTACTTATTTTCCAGGTAGTTCAGGTATCTATAACTACCTTTAAAAATGAGGAGGAAAAAGACATTACATTATTTGTATTGCCACTAGCTAGAAAATGATGGATTCCCCCAGCATGGCTGGAGGGGTTTTATGGGATTTGCTTTTATTTATTTTTTTTTAATCTTCCCTTCATTAATATTTAAGTCTAAACTTAGGGAAGTGAAAATGAATACATAACAAACAACAACACAAGTTACTCCTTGCAGGTCTAGTTTGAAATTCAGAGCACTAGTAGCTGGTGAAAATATCAAATGGGAAATATCTATTTTGTGGGACGTGTTTTTTGCTGCACCTCACCAAGAACTGTGTAACAGTTCCTAATGCAATGTTGTGCTGCCTCATTCACTAATTACTCTAAATTGGCACAGCTTCATCCTGCTAATAAAGAGCTCCCAGATTACACAAATGGATAACCTGGATCACTGCTCAGCAATTTATTTTGCAGAACCTCATAACTAAACACTGTTTCCCCCTTGGAGAGAGAAATAAATCTCTGCTGATGTAAACTGAACTTGGCTTTGCTTTGTGCCTGATTTCTGGAGAGCTTGACTAAAGTTATTCTACTGACTTGGTGTATAGTAGAACCAGGGGAAAAAAATTAAAGAGAAAAACTTTTTCATGCAATTAAAAAACCACCCAAAACCTCCAACCCTGAAACGCTTAATTAAACAGTTCTAGAGAGAAGTGGCCAGAGGCAGAATTTGGCAAGGAAAATACATTGAAGAAACTGCTCTAAAGGACCCAATGAAAATGTGATTAGATTTGATCAAGTTATAAGTTTTCTGTGTTAAAAAAAAAAAAAAAAATCCTTCAAAGCAGTAAACCCAGTGAGTTCCTGCAGGACTATTAATGCCAGAACAAACATAATAAATCTTTCTAACAGGAGCATAATTTGGCCTCAAAAAAGTAGGTCTGGTTTTGAATTTTATAATCACCAGTTTCCTCACATGGTCTACCCAGTGTTCTTCTTGCATGTCCGAATAAACTCGTCTTTTCAGTGGTTTGTGTTTTGCTTTTAGGCCAGTCTATAGGGTGAATCCAAGGACCAGGTGCTGCTCCAAAAGTGGAAAAAATAAACAGAGCCTTCAATCTATATTATTCTGTATGTGCCTGTCCTTAGCTTTTGACATGGATTGGTGTTTTGAGCTAAGGTAAGCCAATTTCCATAATCATACCACTAATTTATAATATTTTCTTTCATTTCCAGCCCTAGAAATCAAATGATTGTTTAAGGATCATTTTCCTACACAAACAAGTAAACAAACAGAAAAAGTTTTCTTCACAGAAAGAAGCTGCTATTTAAAAAATAATCTATTTTTAAAACATGAAATGCAATAGGGACTGATTCAACATGTTAATTATTTACTGTTGGAAGAATTGAATAGCTAAAAAGCCAAGATAAATTAAAATCTTATGATACACTTGCTTATAATCAGGGGTTTATGAGCCTCTATTTCAGCTCTGTGAAAAAGTTGTGAAATGAGCATGTAGGATATTTATGCAAATAACTTGAAGAAAGCAAGGCAAGTTCACAATCTGACCGTGTCTGCTAATTTTAAAGCTGATAACTCAGTCAAATTTAAACCCAGCTTTCATTCTCATACCAAAAGTATTTTCAATGGAGACAATTTCCAGGTGGGCTTCACCCTTTTAGCCTCCAGCCGTGACCTCTGTAGAACACTCAGTGAAATGTTACAGCTTTAACTGCTAATACTGACCTAATAATTTATTTTCTCAAAGTCATTTTGTTTTAAAATGTTTGGAAAGTTTTGGATCAAACTTAGTTATTCTTCTAGATACCTACTAGTAACTTAAAGCAAGGACTTTTGATCCTAGTTGGTGAGTGTGTGTTATAATGGATAAAACCCTTTCTCCAGAGAATACTTCCATAATGAAAAGAAATAGTACCCAAATGTGTACAAAATCACTATGTTCATGAAACAAAACAAGGTATTTCTCTTGTATACATTTCTCAGTATAGAAAAAGTATATATTGCTTCTCTGCAGGCAAATACTGACCTACAACTTCTGTATTCCCATGGCTTTTCTGGTGTGGTCAGGCTCGAGACTCTCCTCATTTAAAATGTGGATAAGCAACATATTACAATGTATTTTTAAGAGTGATTTAGGATATTCAGTTTCATCTCCAACCCATGAATGTCTGCAGCAGATCTCTTGTCGTCACTGGACTGTCAATATCTTTAACCTGCAGGAACTGAGCCAGGAGAACAGAGTAAGGCAGAGGGTCCCAGCTGTGGTCCCTACTCAGGTCAGCTGGAGGGATGAAGAGAGAGTTTTTTTCAAGTTTAAAGTGTTTAACTCAAAACGTGTTTACAAATGAATACAGTTGCAATAGTAGCCTTGAGGGAAGCTGCTCACTGTGTGCTCTGACTTTGAAAAAATATCAGATTGATTGAGCACATGAGCAATGCAGGAATTATGGTTCTGAAAGTCCATGTGGCTTGAAGAGCAGCTGCCAAGGAGCATTTTGGGGTCCTGTCTGCGTTCCAGGTATTAGTCAAGAAAAGCTGCAAAACCAGAACCAGGCCACAAACCTATCATATCAAGGTTGATTCTCTCCCCTATTACATTCATCTCCCTCCATCATCTCCAGCTGCTCTTCCTGCCATGACATGTGATGAGAAAATGGCTTGGAACAGCGTGGAGCCATGGAGAGCAGGCAATGTGGGATGCCAAACCGGAGATGAGGGCAATTTCTCATCTGCCCTGAGGGTCCAGTGTCCCAGAGGAGTTATCTGTGTTTGCTTTGCTCTTTTTGTCTGTGATGCCACTTGATGAATTAATACAGCAGCGTGGTGGAGGCAATTATTGCTATGCCAGTGATACCCGGATCTGTATCATCTCCTCTCACAACAGCAACTCGACCCTGAAAAGTGATGCCGTCTGGCTGGAGCAGCAGGCTGGGACTTGGCTCATCATAGACAACTGCAAACACAGGCTGCCTGTGTGACTGTCTTACACTGGAATCGTTTTAGAAGAAGAGGTAGTTTGAACCATCTTCAAATGAAGCAGCAATCTCTTACTGCCTCATTTTGGTGCTAAATAGCCTGAAGAAAGTGTGAACTCTTGAGCATTATATTAACTGAAGTCACAGAAGGATGAATCAAATGAACAATCCTAGGAACAATCCCTGTGAAGCAACTTTCTCCAAAACAAGGGGAAACTCAAGAACAGGGCCTTAGTTCACAGAGGCTGAGCTTGTGTGGACATCCTCTGTCATGTAGCTACCCAGAGACAGCTCTGTTTCCTTTCCTGCACAGAAAGCGATCAGTGTGCTAGAACATACTAACCATGTATTTTAGTGTGACTTACCCTTCTGAAATTGCTGTTACTTCTGCTTTAACAAGGCTAGCAAAGTGTGTTGTCTGGGTTTCATTAAAACATGGAAAGAAAATGGTCCCTAGCATAGAAGTTACTTGTGATCCACCTCTGAAACCAGTGCAGACTTCTGGAAATGGGAAGGAAAAGCTATTTTGAACATGTAGGTATCAATTAGTAACCCACTGCATCACAATTGCCTTTAAATGATGGAGGATTGAGCAGGTGAGGTAGAAGGGACAACTGGAAAGTGGTCGAGTCACCAGCACTGGAGGGGGTTAAAAGGCATTTTGATGTGGCACTTGGGAATGTGGGAATGTGGTTTAGAGGTGGGCTTGGCAGTGCTGGATTAATAATTGGACTCAATGATCTTAGAGCTCTTTTCCAACTGAAATGATTCCATGACATCCCACAGTTCACAGTTCATTACCCACCTTCACCCTTCAGAGCCTCCTGCAGCCCTGCCTGCCTATTCCAGGCCTGGCCATTCACTGGTACCAGTTCCTGATTTGAACTTAAATGCCATCACTTTTCGTTGACAAATGTCACTGCGTCTTGTTTAAATGCTTCTCAAGAGTCTGTCCACCTTCTGAAAATTTACAGTGGGCTGTTCGAGAGCTGGCAGTGTGATTATATGAATAATCAGATGGGCGCTTCTGAGCTTTTAATTTTCTTCTCTTTTTCTTTCTGCTTTTCCTCCTGTATCACTCCCTGCAGTAAAGGGTGAGTAAAACTGCTGGCAAAGCCAGACTTTCGGAGCGAGCCTGGCACAGAGATAATACGATTCTCATTGATTTTGGAGGGAGCGAGCCAGAGAACCAGCTATGCCCTGGGACACAGGGAGGATGTGTGAGAAAAGGAGAGTGAGCTGTCAGAAAACTGAGTGTGGGACTCACAGGACAAGATACGTGTCATCAGGACTCTGTGGTGTGTGAGAGTGCAGAACTCATGGATGCCCTCGTGGCTCCAAATAGAGATGCCTTTCTCCCAAAACGTGCTCTACTTTGTTCTGCTTTGCTACCCGACAGCTGGTTGAGCTGCCTTAAAACTTGAGCGCTCGGCAATTTCTCCCCAGTCTTTTTCCCCTTCCCCCAGTCCCACCCTTCCTGCTCCTGCTCTCTTCATCTCTTTACCCTGAAAACCTTCACAATAATAACTAAACTTTTAATTTTTTTCCCCTATACCTGAATAACCTCTTGTGTGCAGGATATTTTCTGCTTTAGGGCACAATCTGTTGCAGCACTGTTATAGCTGCTGCTGAGGCACCTATTGTCATTCTATATGCCTTGACAACATGGCATTCTGTCGTGTTTCTCATCTGTGAACCCGGTGATTTATTGATAATGCTAATCTTGTTTGAAAGTTATAGAGCTTGTAAGTCAAATGTGTTTAAAAGGGAGAGATGGAGATTCCTACTCCCCAACTTTTTATTGCTTGCATGTCACAATAATCAAGTTTTTCAGCCAGTGTTCGAAGAGCTCAAGGTGTTTCACAAGCATGAGTGGAGCCTTACCATGGCACCAAAGGGAGGGTTTTTACATCCTCATTAAATGCAAGAGAAACTGAGTAGCAGAAATGACAATACATAACTTAACCTACCTCTCTTCAAGTAACCATAGAGCTGAGCCTCAAGGGGATGTTGGGCAAGTTTTACATTATCTCTTCGACAATATCTTGTAATTGATTTGTACGCTCATATCCTCTGTTGAAAACACAATTTTCTATTAAAAACAATTTGGATGGATACTTTTTTATTACCTTTCCTATATGATACTCATGTGGCAAGAGATGGTCCCTGCCCTGAAGTGTTTTCTGTCAGATCAGTTGAACCAGACAAAATAAGTTTTACAACCTCCATTTTACAAATGAGGAAATAGGATAGGGAGACATTAAGGAGACAGTTTTTGCAAGATCCCAGTAGAGAGGGGGTTTTCAGATACCATAAAGAAACTGCAAATTCTGACCACTTATGGAAATACAGTTATTAGACAGATAAATAGATAGATATAAAAGCTTTCAATTTCTTTCTCTCCCACTCCTTATTACAGAAGGATCTCAATTTTATTGTTATTTTGGTGTTTAGCTCTTCTTTAACCTGGGAAGACACTATTATTGCTCTGTTTTTCAGATGGTGAACTCTGGCACAGAAAGGCTGAAGGTTCATTCTAAAAATGGATTTGAGCACGTAAACGCCTCTGTAATCTATTGAATTCAATGTTCTGATGTTATTGGGATTTACATGAGCTTTACATGCTTAATTTTGTCCTTGCTCTAGAGATGCTGGAAGTCCCTCAAATATGTCTGTTGGCACAACATTCCCTAGGTCTGATGCCACCAAGCGATTAGAAATCCTAATTATATCAAACCCAATGCCTTCCAAGTGTGTTCCACTGCCTGGCTTACCTGAAAGGCTCCTTAGAGGCAATTATACTTTTATTTTTTTTTTCTTTCTGAAATATGAAGTGGCATTTTCATCTTATCAGCAGTTTAGTTCATAATCACTTAGGATACAGATACAAGTCTAACTCCAAAAATAGGTTTTATTGTCTACTGATAATGCAATGGTTTTCACAAACCCCCCTGGAAGCTGACAAAATGCCTTTTCTTCAGCATCTTGGCCTCTTCTTGTGACTTTAAATCAGTGGCAAGGGCTGGGATCCCACCTGACTTGAGGTTTTCAACTGAAGTGCCATGTTTAGGGTTCAACTCACTTTATTTTAGTTTCCCAGAATATAACCATCTATCCTTAATAGGACAAGGGAAAATGAGTTTAAGCTGAAGCAACATAGATTTACATTAAATATTAGGAACAAATTCTTCCCTGTGAGGGTGGGGAGGCCCTGGCAAAGGTTGCCCAGAGAAGCTGTGGCTGCCCCATCCCTGAAAGTGTCCAAGGCCAGGTTCAGTGAGAGCCCCTCTCTCTAAACTGCTCAGAAAGGTCTGGTTGCAGCTTAGTCCACTTTGGCTCAGATTTCGTTGACAGCTTATGACTAGAGAGTTACAATATAAGTGGGTTTGGATAGAAACTTAAAGGTTTATGGTCTTTGGCCCTGCAGAATTCACAATTGCAAAGCAACAATGCACCTATGGAACTACTTTAGGATTTTTTCTTTTTCTCCATATCTGATCAGATCTTAATGCTTTTACTCAGCTTCCCAAAAGTGTCACCTGTCTTTGGGCAGGGTGTACCCTGCAGGTGTCCCTGCCAGGGTGGGCATCCACCCAGAAGCTGCTGCAATCTGGGGAGACCTGTTTATCCAGGTGTCCCAGTCTCCAGCACAATTTTATACCATTATGCAGGTTGATATGCACTAAAGTCAATTGCAAATATCTCAGGTCCCCATCTCTGGAATGTATTAATTGTGCGAGATCCAGACAACTCCTCTGGCAATATCCACATGATGTTCTTTGGAAAAACCACACTGCACATCAGAGACACTGAAAGGGAGAGGGAGAGGAGAGGGGATGGACACAGCACATGCACATGAAGAACTGACTGTCCTTCATCTCTGCCACAGGGGCTGAGGGCAGATCTTCCACTTCAGTGGAGTTGGTCACTTAGTTATAAGTTCATCTATGACATAAAAACCTTTGGTAATCAGGGGCTTAAGAACAGTGAGGATATATTTCAAAGACACAAAAAAAGGAAAGGCAAAACCTGTCTAGTCCTAAGTGAGTTGACCAGTTTCAGAAAGTATTCACCACAGAATGGACTAAAGCCCAGATTCTGGGCGTTATGATGTCCTTACCTCAAAACCCCCTCTAATAACAGTGCAGTCTTACTCATGGATCATCTACTTGGCATTTCTGTGCAATTAAAATGGTATGCACCAAGGAAAAATGAGCTAAGAAGTTATTGGCAATTCCAGGAAATAATGTCAGTTTGTCTTATACAGTTACCTCCTAGAAACACTAGTCACACTTATTTCCCTTACTGTAGGTCTGTGTAGATCTGTGATACCCCATGCAGCTTCACTAATGCTACCTCATGCACATAAGAAGATAAAGCACTGAAATAATCAGTTTTGTGCTTTTAAAATAAGTATATATGTATTTATATACCTTTCAAATGAGCTCCAACCCTATAAAACTCACTGAAGCTCCTTTCCAGCCTTCTGGCTTTTGTCTCCATTGAGTGATAGGAGGCAGTCAGTCGACATGAATCAAATATTCACAACTGCAAAATTCTCTCCCATCTGTTGTGAAACCACTGCAAGCATGAACAACTGAGAGGTGAAACAATTTTTCAACCTCCTCAGCAATCTCATAAATTATCTGCAGCTAAATAACCTAGAAAGCAGAGCAGAATCTCCCAGCCTTAGGTAACAATTACACTATGTGAACTTTAAGAAACCTCATGCTAGCACTCAAAATTAGGAGCTTAATACACAAATGAATTGTGAAGGTTTGGTGACAGCAGTGTTTAGAAAAGGCTTCTGCAACCCACCCAGGTGTTGGTCCAAAATGTTGAATGGGGAAGTGCTGTAGATGGTTTCACTGGGAAAGAAATGTAGACTGGTTTTGCCTGCCTCTGAAACACTGAATAGCGCCGGTTTGCTTGCTCATTTCAACACCAGTACAAGAGCACAGCTCTTTGATTTCTCAGTCCTTCTCGAAGTCAGTGTGAGATTTTAGTTCTTAATGCCAGTCCCTGATAATATGAAGAGATTTTTTTTCCCTCCAATTCAAATGCATAATTTTTTTTTAGACCAAGAACTTTTGACCAAATGCCTCATCCGTGCTGTCTAATATTTTTTTAATTCCTAGTCATATGTTTTTCCTCACCCTCCTAAATATTCTTCCCTCTGATAGCCCTCAAATACTATGTTATTTACGTATCCACCTAACACAGCCATTCATCAGTATTTTGCACTAATGAGCTTTCCACGGACAGTTTTGCACAGCTCAGAGCCAGGAGATCTCAGTAAGGTGGGAAGAGGGAGCGCACAAGCAGGAGATGATGATGATTTCCCAAGAATTCCAGAGCTCCCTAGAAGAGCAGGACTGGGCTGAGCATCCAGGGACCGTATAAGGCTTTCAGTGTTTGTTTCCTGATCAGGTTCTTCCATGGGGGAAAAACAGGAGTTGGCAGCCTTCGTGTCTCCATGAGCCCAGGAATGGTCAGCTGCCAGAGATGCAGACAAAGCAGACCTGAGCACCAGGTTGGTCTCCACTGATGATGTTCACAGGTCCCATTGATGTATTTAGCTCACAGGATTCTTCAGAAAGACAGCTATGGCTGTGCCCACTTTATGCAGATGAAAAATAGAACAGAGAGGAGCTCAGGAACTCATCAATAAGATTTAGGAATAGAATCTCAGCCTCTTTGCACAGACATGGTGCCATGCTGCTATTTCTTCTGCTTTTCCCTAAGGGCTCATCTTCCCGCGGAAGCATCTGAGGCAATGTGCAACCCACATGCACACAAGTGTAGACAGTACTGATAAACTCAGGAGTCTCTAACTTTCCAAAATCATTAGCACATCTGCCAAAAATAATTTTATTCAAGAAAATTGCATGTTTCTCTTAAAAATGTCCCCATATTCTGAATTATTTCATAATTGCATGATCTCCAAGTTACTGCTTTTCCTCTGGTGCCTCATAATCCCTTCTTCTCTCATTTTTCTTGATATTTCTATTTTTTCCAAGGAATGCAGGCCTCAAGCAGGTAACTCAGGTGTGTTCTCATGAGTACTTAGTAGCAGCATTCTAATCTCCTCTGGCTCTTTGATTTAATGTCTCCCAAATCACATTGGTCTATGTTATTTGTTTAGTTTCTGCTCTAGTACATGGCAGGCATGCAACAATTATGCTGCTTACTCTTATTCCAAATTTCTTTCAACATTCACTTTTTTCCAAAGCCTCTGTCTCTGCCTGTCAGCAAAGAGCTCTATTCCTGATTATTACACCCCGGTGAAGCAGAGGGTAAATTGGACCTTGTTTCTTAAAAATACATCTCTTCTGGTAACCATAGCAAATTGTTTTGGATTTTTCTCTATGAATTATTCATGAGATTCAATTTATCATGATTATTAATTCTAACCTCTGCAGTATAAGCATAAGCAATCTCATTGCTTAATATTAGTGCCTGACCATTCTTCACTGCAACTAATGACCTGTCACAGATATCTGGGTCTAACAGTCATCAGGAAGCTGGAAAGTACTTAATTACTATTAATTTAATAAACCAGTGATTGAACTAATAGTGAAAAGCTGTCAGTGTTTGGCTCCCAATTAATAGGAAAATAAATTAACAATATACCTGGAGTGACACAGCAGCAATCAAACTAATTTTTGAGACGGGGCAATTTTAAGGCTGCATTTCCCTGTGCCAAAGTCTTGCACTGTCACATGTCATTTTCAGGAAAATCACAACTCTGTCATCCCCACTTTTGTACAGTTTGCTTGGAGAATCCCCTCACACAATTCTTACTACTTTTAACTTTTCCACGTGGGATATCTGATAGAAAGGCAGTTTTTCTTATTGCCCAAATCTCCATCTGAAGGGCACAGGTGTATTAAGCAACTTTATTTTTCCTCTTTGGTACTCAAGACATTTTTAATCCAGGACTAGCAATTAATTCCTACATTTCATCTGCCCTAACCTTTTAACTACTTTAATTTGATATCTTAATTTTATCAAATGGATATTGGCAAATTTGCTGAGCAGTCTCACAAGCATCTGGATAAGAACAGTGGAGTGAGTGATTGCTGTACAGTGCAGGTGTGCACTGGGAGAACAGGAGATCCACCATCTGGCTGTGCTGCCGAAGCCAATGTGTTATCCAACTACTGCCTTTGGGGTCATTGTAACCTGCAAATCTTCCACAACTCAGTACCCAGGCATGAAACTGGTTGGGGGAAAGGGCACAATTCAGAAATAAGAAAATATTGATAGACAGGGAACAATTTTAATAACTGTGACTTTAAAATGGTTGCTTTACATGTGTTGAAAATTTTCTTCTTGTTGTCAAAAATTCATGGAAAGTTCATAAATGCTCACAATAAAGACAGAAAAACAATCATTCATTATCCAAAGTAAATCTTTCCACAGCTGCAATATTAGAATTGAATGGAGCCACCACCAATGTCAGGCTTTATGGCTGTAGATAACCAAACATGCTTGAAGTGACACTCCTATCCTGAGGAACCGGTAGGCTGAGGAAGTTTATCCCCTCAGTTGGCATCCAGCTGCTAAAGATTCCAGAACTCCTGGTTTCCCAGCCCAGCATCAATCTCAAACACCTTGCCAATGTCTGAGTGAAATTCAGACTGGACTTTCAGGGCCTGAAGTAGCAGATTGCAAGGACAAGAAATGACTCATCACTATAAAAATGCAGAAGAATAAGAGAAGTGACAAGCAAAGATGAATTTTCAAAACCATAGATATTATAGACCTACAGGTCAATAATTGCATATAAATTTCTGTATACACACACACATTAATCTTTCCTGTAGCATAACACAAAAAGTAGGTTAGTGATTATATCCTGGTAGGGTTTTTTCTGATTTTTAACCACATAGCCATAAATTATACACTTTGTGTATAATATAAATATATACGTGTATATAATATAAATTGCATAAATACAGATGAACTGCTGCAGTTGTCATATCATCATTAGACAGTTTAGGCTTTGAAGTCATTCTTTATTACTCAGTTACTGTGATTTTCTGACTTTGATTGCTATAATAACATCAAAACACAGTGCAGCTTTTAAATATATTCACTTCAGCTTTTGTTCTTAAAAGAGACCAGTTATTTATGTCTGTCTTCTGAAGAATCTCATAATCCAACGAAGGAGTCAAGTGTCAGGAATGCTATGAAATGACTGAAGATTCATGTCCATTCAGGTTCCTACATAATAAACATGTGTGTGATTTTTTTATATATATACATTTTTATACATGTTTGTGTCTGTGTTGGAGAAAAACAAAAGTTAAGAAAACGTACGTATTTGCCCATGTATGTAACAAATATACATAAAAAATACAGATGTTGAATGAATACTTGAAAATCTGAAAGTCTTGCCAACATAAAAAATTATATGAAAATAGCAGATATTATATTTTGTATTCTTGGATTTTATTATAAATCTAGACCTTGTTACTGATGAAATATTTCCATCAGGTGAAATTTGCCCATTGGAATTTAAGACAAAAATTTGGATCTAAATGGGCTTTTTAGGTTAAAAGATCCAAACACCTCTTCTTTGTATTATTAGAAAGTTTTGTTAATCTTTACCCAACTTTCCACTTTTATTTTCTTTGTTTTGGGTTAATATTATGTTCTCATGATCTCTTGGGGTTTTATGTGTTTCATAAAGGGATGAGGACTGGAGCACCTCTGCTCTGGAGACCGGCTGGGAGAGTTGGGGCTGTTCAGCCTGGAGAAGGGAAGGCTCTGGGAATACCTTTGAGACCCTTCCAGGGCTTGAATGGGTTCCAAAAGAGCTGGAGAAGGACATTTTACATGAGCCTAGAATGACAGGACAAGGGGGAATGGTTTCAAACTGACAGAGGGCAGGGTTAGAACAGATATTGGGAAGAAATTCTGTACTGTGAGGTCTGTGAGACCCCAGCACAGAGAAGCTGTGGCTTTCCCATCCTTGGAAGTGTTCAAGGACAAGTTGGATGGAGCTTGGAGCAACCTGGGACAGTGGAAGGTGTCCCTGCTCATGGCAGGAGAGTGGGATCTAGATGGTCTTTAAGGTTCCTTCCATCCCAAACCATTTCATGATTCTACGAGTTTAATCTCCATGGAGATGGCCATGGATGGCCATTTATCTGCCCATCCAAACATCTCCCACTTGCATCCATCTCTCTGCCCAACAGTTTGTGAATTAATTCAACAATTTTGATCAAAATGACAGAAACACATCCTTGTTAAAAATGTAAGGTCATTACAAACGTGAAGACTGGCTGCTGGCTGAAGGAGCAGCACCAAAGTGCCCTAATTACAGAGAACATTTCAGTGTGAGTTCAAGAGACATCTGTTCTGCTCAGACTCATTGCTTATTGAAGGGTAGAGAGGATTTTGAAGGGAAGAATAAGAATAGGAGCAGAACTGAGGGATGGTGGTGAGAAGGAGTCTAAAGAGAAAAGAAATTTTTACAATGTGTACTTTTTTACAGTTTACAGTGGGCTGGGATATACATTAAAACATGTATAAAAACAATTGTTCTTGCTATTGTGTTAATGGAGGATTTGCTAGTGCTGACTGCTGGAAATATGATATTTTCTTGAAATCTCCTCCATTGAAACAACATTTTAGTTACATTGATGTGGGTATAACCTGATAACACAGTAAGGCTCCAAACCTCCTCCCCCTAAATACTGAGCACCAAGAATGTGTCCATTTATGAGCTGGCAAGTCATTAGACATGTTGTTCTAGTGGTTCTGGCTCACAGTTCTGTGCATCTTTTGGAGATCATAAAATCAATGTTTGTTTTCTTTCACTGATCAAGGTCCTTTCCTCAATGAATGACTTCTCTCCTCCCTGTTATGAGATCACAAAACTACACAAACTTCATTTCAAGGGCTCTAGACTTCTAATCATAGAATCATAGAATTGTTAAGGTAAGAAAAGACCTCTAATGTCATCAAGTCCAGCTCTTAACTCAAGGACACCACATTCACCACTAAACCATGTCCCCAAGTGCCACATCCACACATCTTTTGAACACATCCAGGGATGGTGACTCCACCACAGATCTGGGCAGCCTGTTCCAATGCTTGAACATCAAAAGATGCAACTGGGATTGAAATCCAGCTGAGCAAGATGCCACAGGAAATGGAAAGAGCTCCAAAGGAGATAGCATTAAAACCAGCATCTTTGAACTAGTGAAATATCCCTTGTTACCACAAAAGGACTCAATAAAAATGATGGCAGAACCAAAATAAATAATGAAATCTTCCATCATTTAATTTGCAGCTGAAAGGGAATTAAAATTTCATGTTTAAAATCACCACAATCTGTCAATATTCATGCTTCAGGGTGTAGATTTATACACAGCTCAACAGAAGGCATAGTTTTTACCTCAAACCTCACCAGCAATTAACCCTTTTTTCTTTACAGTTGTCAGTCCTGGAATATGTGTTAACCATATCTTATGGCAATGAGAGAAAAGTGTTTGTGTGTCCAAAACACTTGCTCTTTACTAAAAATGTCAAAATACAAATGTAGATTTAGATTTCTAAAATTGATTATTTAAAAAAGAAAAAAGGAAGACATGCTGGTTCTCTTGAAATAGATAGAAATAAATTTAAGAAATTAACAACAGGATTCCATATTTACAAAATATACACTTCTGTTTTTTCCCCGTTTTATAAAGAAGATAATACTACTCCTTTGTCCTAGAGAATTTTTCAAGAGAGGAAACAGAATACATGCAGAAGTTCCTCATTTGACATAAGGACCAAGATATAGAAATTCATAGAATAAATATTATACATCTAAGCAACTACCTTTTCATGTTTCCGAGGCTTCAATGATTGTGTTAAATAATTATGTAACCTCAGGGTCCCAGATTTGTGAGAGTCAGTTTTAAATACAAAATCAGTTTAACAAATGTCACAAATGGATCTGATTTAGAATCATTTTAAATAAGTGAATTTTGACATTTCAGTTCTGGTTGTTTGGGGTTTTTTTCTTTCCCCTGGAATATGGATATTTTATTCATTATTATGCAAACATTAGAAATAGTTTTACTAATTATTTGACTAAGCATCCCAAGAAAGCATAAGGACAGAACTCATATTCCCAGTGATGATAATTGTGCTCATTTTGGGATCCAGGATGAATACTAATTTGACAACTTTCTCTAAATTCCATCCTTCTCTGTAATAACCACCTTAGCTTAGGTCAGTGGTCTTGAAGCAATATGCAGAAGTCCTAACTGATTTCAACATTTTTATCTTCCTCAGAATTATGCATAAAATCTCTCTCTCTCCTGTGAGACCATCTCGAATAAATTGCATTAATTCTTGTATTTGCTGAAACTGTCTTTCTCTTGCTAAGCCACGTGCATCCAATTATGTGAAATGGGAAATGCTTTAAAATATCACATTCTGGCATGAAGTGTTTGAAAATCTTTGGGGGATGTTAGTTTGTCTTTAATAACAAGTCCCAAATTGTGCCTAGTGGGCCTCTTCTCTGAAAACAAAGATTCCAAACTGCTATTAAAAGAACCCCCAAAACAAAACCCCAAATTATCTCATGGCTGCTATCTGTCAAATGAAGAATAATTCTGTAACTGGGAAAAAAGGATGAAAGGTAAGAAAGGAAATTAATTCAAAAGGAAGAGGTATTTTTGTTTATTTCAAGAAATAAAAGGGGAAAAGGTATTTTATTTTTAGTCCCTCTTTCCCCACCTTCATAATTAATAGTTTCTTAGCATTTACTTGGTGGGTTTTTTTACAAAAAATAGAACTATGATTATATTCCAGGGGAGAAAAAAAGACTTTTAAGAATTTCTGCTAGGCATATAAAATGCCTCTTTGTTCTGCATTGTGCTACATTTTGCCTCTGTCAGACATACCATGGAGAATGTCAGTCGGCATTGGTGGGTTGTTTGGTGAGTACATTTTATTTTCAAAAACTATTTTCTTCCTAAAGAACCAAACAGCACTTGAAGCAGCTTGTTTTATTTTGTGTCAGACAGGCATTTGCTTCTGGGTGTATGAAAAGTGCAAATTAGCAACCAAACATCAGAAGACAGAATAAGGGAGGTCCCTACTGGGTAGAGATGGGGGGTTTTTTCTTCTTTTTTCTTTTTTTTTCCCTAGGATCTGAAAAATACAGATATATCCATTGGGGAAACAGGAGAGGAAAAAATATTGCAAATAACATTCATACAACTGATTTGATTCTGCTCCTAATGGAAGTGACACCATCTCCCTTGGAATATGGATAGGTGTTACCTTTCTCTCCATAGACAGATAGGCATGAACCTAAGAATATTGGACTGGAAAACATATCCTGGCTTTCCAAGCTCCTCCCTCAGCTCTTGCAGAAGCATGTTATGTTCCCTATAATACATGTACCAAGTTCCATCTGACCAAAACTTTCCTCCTCTGATGTTTTATTAGCCTACTTCAAATTTCCATCACAAATATATTCGTGGGCACCTTACACCCATTTGTTATGGGGCCAAAGCTGATGTGAATAGTCATTGTCCTTCTCTGGTGTGTCCACACCCTGTTGTATTTATAGATGAGAGGGAAAAGCACATGGAGTAGCTCGTGTGGGGCACAAGGGGACCAGCAATGTGTCCTTATCCAAAAGCCAAAGCCAAACCCATCCTTGATTCCAGTGTAATTTCTGGAACCCAAAAATCACTGGAGCCTCTGCACTTCATGCACAGCACCTCTAGACCAAAGTGAGAAGACACATCTACCTATCTCAGAACCAATACAATGGTGTTACTTGTAAGATCCTTGATATTTGCCTGTGTTTCTATTATTCTAAAAGCTTAATATAAAAAAAGCAAGTTGATAAATAAATAAGTAATATATGTAGATCCACCTTCTAACTTTGGGAATCTGTAACATGAATATTCTCCTTCAAGTCAAGTCAAAGCCAGTTTCCAGAAAAAGACACGATTCCCTGACCCGCACAAGATCCTTACTCTACCATCAAAGGAATCACAAACAAGGAGTCTTTTTTTGGCCTTTTTCTCTGTAAAAGTGATCTATCTTTGTACCTCAAATATAGAAGGCTATGCTATCTGTGTCTGAAACCACCCACCATCTCATACAAGCATCTTTTTAATTCTATAACTATGACTATGTTTTTGTTTGGGATTAACCCCATCCTTCTCTGCTTTTTCAGCTTCCTAGTTATTTCCTCATGATACCATGTTCCTTTCCATATCTGAATTTTCTTATATTCTTTTTATTTCTTCTCTTCCGTACTCCACTCTCACTGCCTTTTCATATCCTCTGCATCCACCAATTCAGACTCTATTCTTGCAATGCACAAAAAAAAAGCAGACTTACCATTGTTTACTCCTACCCTTGTCACCTTCACCATTGTATTGTCACTTACATTTGCTTACTTTTGTTTTCCAGGTTTTGATCTGAAACTCTTTGGTGTCTTTGGGGTGTTGACTACCAGTGACTGAGTCAAGACCAGCAGCAAGGAGAGTATTAAAATCTTTGTGCAAAAGAAATTGCTTGGCTTGCTTATCCAACTACCATGCTTTGGAAATCTGTGAGCAAGGAACACTGTGAAAGATGTAGGAAAGTACTGGGAGAGGTTATTGTTTTCCCTCTGTCTGGAATTATCAGCCAGGTATTAGGCCCATAAGAAGAATGTTTGTGGGAGATGCTAATAGGAAGAAAGTTTTTTTATAACTGCACAACACGCAGAAAAAATGCTTACAGAAGTCAATGAGAGAGTCTTTGACTCAAATCAGCAGAAGTCCTTGCATTGTCTTATAACTTGGATATTCCACAGGTATTGGGAGCTGAAATTTGATCAGCAGCATCACTGGATTTCTAACCCATTGGTTTTAAGACTTTAACCTTGGTCTTGATTAACTTCTTTAAACAGCTTAGTACAGACTTCTTTGGAAAAACTAACCTTAATCATTAAACAACTAAGAAACTAAATTCAATTAATTATTTCCAATCTTCAAGCTCACAGAGTATCTAAATTACTATTAATTACCTGGACAAACAGGCTAGGCTTGGCTTTTTACAAGTCATTAGTCCTTGATCAAATATAGTTGACCCACCTGTGTCTGATGAAAGAAAATTGCTCTGACAAAGATAAGGAGCCATTGATACTACTATCCTTAAAACAATCCAAATTCGTATTTAAGAAATTACTTGTATAATTTAATATTCTCCCTAACTGTATCACCTTTATACTTAAATACTGCAGACATCTAACTCCCTTCTCTATGCCATGGGTATATAAAAACAACAGATAAAGAAACTAAGAAACTAATCACTCTTTGAAGACACTGCAAAGAGCTGGAAAGGCTATTCCAGGAATTCAGACGCTAACCCCGATTTAGGAAATGAGGAGGTTGATCTCTGAGCTGACAAAGGCTCTGTTGTGTGAAACTAGGGAAATTGCTTTGGTCCAGACCAGACTCCAACTCTTTCTAAATATTAGTTAGAGTAGAGTTTAGGCTGCTGGGCCTCTGGAAAAGATTTAGAGTGTATGATCTTTGTCTCTCAAGTGCAGGAAAACCACTTAAAATCAGTTAGGGTGTCTATGATGGGTTGAATATCAGAGAACATCAAGGGGTGCCTTGCTTCTTAAGGGAAGAGGAGCCAGGGTGACAGCAAGACCAGCAGAGACAGTGGTTCATCACCAGGAGTGGCACTCACACAGCACTTGAGTAAGGTGGGCAGACAGGTGTGTGGGGATATCCAGGTTCAGTCAACAGCCCAAATAACCAGTGAAGGCCATGACAACAAAGCAGGTCCAAGATCAAGACAGAAAGCTAAATTTATGAGTCATGTCAGTATCTGGAGTGACAGCACACCTAGTCAGGCATGATCTGCTGGAGACAGTCACCTGTTTGGTGAGTATAGCTTGGCATAGCCCAGCTGGATGTTCGAAGCAGATAGTCTACATACATCCCTCAGATCACAGAATCACAGAAACACAGAATGGGTCAGGCTGGAAGGAACCACAGGGGGTCATCTCTCCATCCTGCCTGCTCCAGCAGGGCCATCCCAGAGCACACAGCACAGGATTGTGTCCGGATGGTTCCAGAGTATCTCCAGTGAGGGAGACTCCACACCCTCTCTGGAAAATCTGCCCTAGTGCTCGGTCACTGCATAAAAAAGAAGTTCTTCCTCACCTTCAGGTGGAACTTCCTGGGCATCAGGTCCTGCCCATTCCTCCTGTCCCATTGCTGGACCCCCCAAGCAGAGCCTGGTCCATGCTCTGCACCCTCCCTGCAGGCACTGACAGGCATGGGTGAGGTCCCCTCTCAATCATCTCTTCTTGAGACTGAACAGGTCCAGCTGCCTTAGCCCTTCCTCAGTTCAAAATGGTCAACATTCAAAGAATATCTAAAGTAGCTCACCCTTGACACAAGTCAAGGAAAACTAACAAGAAATTGTGATGTGTCGGTCAGGTCCTGTGGCAAATCCTATGATGGCAAACACAGAACTAGCAAATTCATCAATTCTGATTTGCTACTAATTAGTTCAAGCATGTCATATAAAAACACAGAACTTAATCTTATAATGAATTTATTTAGTACTGCACCTGCTCCTTCCCTCCAGTCCTTCTGGAAAATTATAGTTTATCTTCTACTAGGGGCATCATATCTTATTATCAGTCATGAAGATGTACAGTTACAAAATCATTCTGAGTCTTTCCAGGGGTGACTATTCAGAGCTTGGGCACTGAAACAAATAGTTTTTCTGTCCTAAAGCCCATGTAAGTGGGGAAAAGCTGGGGTTCTCAGTGCTAGAAGTGTTTTAAGTGACTTGTGACAAGAATGATTGGCATGCTGGAAGGATTTTCAAAGCAACAAATAATGCATGTATAAAACAGAGTAAAAAGTTATGACATCTCCAAATATAGAAAAGATTAGTCTGTCATAGGGAAAATATATTATTTTTCTCTGGAACTTGGGATCAGAGGGCATCACACAAAATACTTTTTAATACATCGAACACTTACATAAATATGCCATGACAGAAATAAAAAAAACCCCACATTTATAATTATGTCAGTAGGGATTTTACTAAGAAATAGAAGCCTGGGAAAGACATAACGCAAAGGACATGCTACAAGGCATAAGACCACCACAGTTAATGAGATTAGGAGACAAATTATTTTGGGGAAAATTATGCAGATTGTCTTTCTTGCTACAATCATCTTTTCAGCACAGATTTCAAACAGCTTCATTTGGCTGCACTGAGAGACAGGCAGATGAACATGTGGGTTCCTTGGGTGCACCACTAAGGAAAATCCAAATGGAACAAATCGTGCATTGTGTTGGTGAAAACTGAAATACCATATGCACACCGATGATAATAGATGGGATCATCAAACACCTTCTCGTACATGTCAAAGAGATCAGAAAAAAGAAGGCATTTATATGATTTTCAAATCTAATTCTCTTGAGGATGGGGAGGGAGTGGCTCTTAGTCCTTCCTACCTCCATGCACGCTTGAGAGAAAAAAAGGATGATCTAATATGAAACAGAACTGTTTCATCCTCTGCAACTGGAAAATAGACATGAATGAGCATTTCTCCCTGCTAAGCAGCATCAAAGACCTTGACTTCCAGAAGAAGGTAGGGCCTTGAGGTGCTGCTCTTCCACAGAGTCACAGGAACCATTGACCTCGTTAAGCTCTGCCCTCATAAACACAGAATTTCTGAGAGGTTAAGGAGACAGCAATAAGCACAGGTCAGTGTAACAGTAGGAAAAAACTGTAGGATCTGTATATTAGGCAGCAAAATCTTTTATAATGAGGGCATAGATACAGCTTAACATCTGAAGGGAATATATCTCCATGGAGAACTCCTATTCTCCGCATTCGCTTTTTCATTATCATTTTATCCATTAGTGTAATTTCTCTGTTATAGAAAATGAATGTCAGAAACCAGAATGCTTTGCTTTATTTGTACCCAAGCCAGTGCCAATCAATACCAGAAGTATTCCCAGTGCCCTGTCAATGCACTTCAACCCTACCTTGCTGAGAGTCCTTCTTAATTGACTCCAGTGAAGCAAATCCAATTTCCACAATCTCAGTCCTTGTACACGTATGCTAAGACAGCTAAATTTAAACTATTTCTGCTGTTTGTGGTGTCTACTCTGACACATAAGACAGAATGATATCACCAGAATTTGCTTTATATCTTATTTTTAAGACCATTTAATTGGAATGATTTTATGCCATTGTTTCTGGGTGATATTAAAGTAATATCCTAGAGGAAAAAAAAACAAATACATTATTCTACCCCATCATTGACTGTCTCTGAAACCACCTTCTTTACTTTTACTGCTGGATCTGATTTATATCCGAGACATAAGTGTCAATAACTTGGTTTTGATGGGCAAAATACTGCCAGAAAAAATGGATATAGTTGAACATTAGGCTATAAAGTGGGGTATGAAGTATAATTCAGATGGGTTTCATGACACTTGTCCCTCATATGACACACATTCTTTTCATTTCCAATTTCATAGGAACAAGGGGGGAAAACGCTTTCCAATCTGTCCCACCTCATAAAAATAGACCTGTGTTTAATTCTTCAGGACCTAAAATTATCCTTCAGATATTGTCAACCAATCATCCAAGGAAAACGTTCATGGACAAAGTAATAGAGAAATCTTCTAGGTGCAGAGATGGCTAAAATATTGCTGTAGCTTTGGTTTTAATGACAGCACTCAAAGTATTAGTGCTAAATGCACTGAGAATAGTGGAATCATCTGGCAAGTGCTTTTATATTTTTTAGTAAATGGTATAGTTTGGTCCACGTGTTGCTGCAATTTATACATATAAATGATTTCACAAAAATAAATAGCTAATAGTATTGCTTCTTTACATTCAGTGGAAGAACTGCTTGCTCTGAAATAGTGCACCCAAATACTACTTGGCCATACAAGATTAAAAAATTGTAAGAATAACCTCTGTTATGCATAGATGTCTTGGTTTGTGTTTGTGCTTGTCTGGTGAGCAGCAGCACAGCCTCGATGCAACCTGGCTTGTTTTTAATTGCTAGTTCTGTACCAGGCATTGAAAATCAGAATGAAGGCAGCAGCAGTCCATGGGTCAGATGTGGTTTAGGTCATTTTCCAAGTGAGTTTGGGATGTGATCCAAGGCAGGCTGCCAGTTATATCAAAGTAGAGTTGCTGACTTGATGAGATAAAGTATTTTGGGGCCAAAACAATGGCCTTCACAATGTTGGAGAGAACCTGGGCCAGAATCTCCACTGTTTCTGTGAGGTTTGTTTACTGAATATCCCGATCATATTATGGTGACCAAGTAGGTGTAGAAATCATCAAACAAGACAAAGGATCTTCTTCATCTTCATCTTCATCTTCAGCTACCTAAAAAAGTAGTTGCATTACAGTATCGCAGAATCACTTAGATTGGAAAAGACCTATAAGGTCATCAAGTCCAATCTTTGACTTATCACCTCCTTGTCAAGTAGATCAGAGCACTGAGTGCCATGTCCAGTTGTTTCTTGAACACCTCCAGCATGGCGACTCCACCACCTCTTTGGGCAGCTCACTCCGATGTTCCACAGCCCTTCCCATGCAGAAACTTTTCCTGAAAGAAGAATTTTGTTTTGAAGAGAACTACTTTGAAAGTAAGGATTCCAAACTGAGATAAGAAAAGGTAAACATTTTTTCTCCAGGCAAATAAAGTTGAGGAAAGGAAGGACTTGACTCAGACACATGCCACTGACTCTCTTCTCAGGATTAAAATCCACTAATGGCCTTTACATTTTTGGCATTGCAGTCCTCTCAGATGCTTTAATTCTGGTTCCAGTACAGCTATTGATGGTGGCCTTAACTTCAGCAGGAGTGGAGTTAGATTGCCTTGGACTATTTCTTGTAGTCTTACAAAGTTCATTTAATGCCGCACAGGGCACAGCCACGCTCATCAGTACCTATTTTCAACGTCTACATTTGATACAGCTAGGGGAGGGCAATTGTTATTGATTCTGACAATCCCTAACTACTGCATCAGCTCTTTCAGGGAACCAATTCACTATCCATTAGCAGACTCCTTTAAATCAGATTATAAAGGCAGGAGACAGAATTGCAGGTGAAAAAAATCTGTGGTTTTTTTCTGAAATTTCTATTCAGCACTTTAAATTTCAAACCCTATTATGCCATTTTCAACACTAGTAACATGGATTCTTAGTGAATTCTGATTTTTGAGGCTCTATTTTTTAGTACACTGCATAAGTTTCTCCCTACCTCACCTGTTATGATGTTATATTTGGCATTGGTTCTTATTCCAGTTATGAAGTAGATGCTAAATAGCTTAATATTGTTAGACTATTGAAGAGTCATGCTATTCATTTAAACTATTCTGGAAACAATCAGCTCTACAGTGACTAAAAAAAGTTGTGTCATTCTGTGTAGATACACTAAAGACAGGGAAGTTATTCCAAGGAAGCTGAGAATATAGTCCCTTGAGCCAATTGCATGCCTGATATAGCTCCCCAGGAATGAATGGAAGCACACCAGAGATTAATTTAAGCACATTTCTTCAGCTAAATGGAAAACCCCCTATGTATTGCCTGCTATAGCAGAGCTGGAAGTCACCATTCTTTTGAGTATCAGCTTGAAAAAAAAAAGGCTGCAGATTTGACCCTGAAGGATTTACACCCAAGAATTTTTTCCAGAAGTGCAAACCCTGCAGCATCACAGGATATAAATCAGCACAGGTCTTTTATCTTTTCTATTTTAAGAATCAAATTAAAAATGTAGGATACAATGTAAAGAAATCTAGGTAATCTGCAAGATAGTTGATTCCATGATTCTATGATTAAGAAAGATTATTTGCCCTCTAAACATGCTTTGTTCCTCCTGTTTCTGCAGCTCTTTCATCCACACACTGGCTTTAGACATCTAACTTTAAAATGCACACATCTTACCCATGTGCCATTGTCATTGAGAAGAGGGAGGATCCTTCAGAGCACAATTAAGGCATTTAATATATATTTGCTGGAATAATCCTTCAGAGAAATATTTTTTTTTTCCATTTCCATTGAATGGATTGGTTAAATCTATACTGGTTAATCAATTCTCCCTGGATTGTGTTAAACCTTGTACTGCTCTTCATGAGAGCTGACCCAAAGCAAAATCACATTAGGGATTAAGTTATCAATCCTTTATCTCGGTCATGCCCTGGTCCTCCTACTTTGCTAGTGTGGGTGTACCTATAGAGACTACAGAGGGACAGCTTCCTAATTTGGTCACTTAGATGGAAAATATTAGGTAATGGGAAGAGTTCCTCAGAAAAGCTTGACTTGTTTGCACTGAAGTTAATGCAGGGATGATTTCTGTCTGCAAATAGATTAGATCCAAAAAAACCTAATTGCCTTAATAGACTTTGTTTATTATGATGATTAGAAACCAAACACAGACTGGGAAATAAGAGAAGCTAATGACCAGAGCTGCAAGAATTAACACTAGATAATTCTGCTGTAACCCAATTTTCAGACATTGAATTTTATCTTTTTAAGCAGTTTTCTTCAAATGTTTCAGATTGTAATGGCACCTTGTTTCCCCACCTCATCTCCAGGATGTCATGCCTTAGTTTTCATTCAAGCTGTCCCTCTAGCTGGCTCCTTGCCTTGTGATTTTACTCCGTTGGACAAATTGAAGCAAATTGCTCCTGGGACATAGCAAAACCTAACAGGTTTGATTTTTTTTTTTTTCTTTTTCTCCCAGGCTAAAACATGCTTCTTGACTACAGGTGCTGCTGGGTTGAGCTTGCTCCCAGTTCTCTGGCAGCTCTGAGCGTGAAAAACATACGCCTCAGCAATTACCCCACGTGACATCATAAGGGGTCCTGTGTCTCTTCATTACAAGTTAAAAGCTTTCACCAAGCTCCTATAGCTCAGAGCTGTGTGAAGATCTTTTATAACCTTTCCAGCATATGGTCCTCAAAACCATTGCCTAAAGATATCCTTCCCTGTCCTATTCTTCAACAGGCTGTGTATGTTAACTACTAAAAAACTGCATTTGTTCCTGTTCAGAATAGTCTACACTGGAGCCTTTTAATCAGTCTTAATATGACACTGAGAATCATAGGATCAATAAGGTTGGAAAAGATGCCCACAACCATCAAGTCCTACCTGTGACCAAAATCACTCATAAAACCATATCACGAAGTGCCACTTCCAAGGGTGGTGACTCCACCACTTGCCTGGGCAGCCTGTTGCAGTGCTTAACCACTCATTCCGTTAAAACATTTTTCCTAATATCTAAACTGATTCTCCCTTGTCTCAACCTGAGGCCATTTCCCTTTGTCCTATCACTAGTTACCTGGAAGAAGCGAACAACGCCCACCTCACCACTAGATCACTTTAGCTGAATCTGTCTTCTGATTTCAGATAACTTCTTATTCCTTTATTTAGAAATCTCATTTAATTTTGTGGGTTGCTCTTGGAAAATATTTTTCAGAAGTTGTTTGGAGTATTTCTGGTTCAACAGGAAATAATCAGTGTGATTCAGACGTTTCTGCAAAGGGTGTGGCTCAAAATGCTACAGTTGATAAAATAACTCCAAATTTCTCTGTTCTTTCTCTGTAAATGCTGGGAGAAGAAAAATGACTGGTGTTTTTGCTCTTATTTTGGCTGTATTGGTTATTTTTTAGGTGTTAATGTAAGACCATAATGTAGGAACATGAATGAATAATTCCTTTAAACAAACTTTGGAGGGTGTGTACAGAGCAGTGCACAATGTACATGACTAGAAGACTCATTGCAGATCAGATAGAATAAATTTTGAAAGCAGAAAGAAAGAGGAATGTAATCAAGTCACCATGTGTCATATCAGTAATTTTCAAACTCTATATATGAGTGTGTGTGTATGAAAATGGTTTTGTGGTTCAAAATCCATAGCATCTTGCCTGAGATAGCCATGAGTGTCAAGATTGCTGAGCTTATGAGTTTTAGTAAGTGCATAAAAAATAGAAATTGCTATTATGAAGATGATATTGTTATTCATATTTATGCAAGTTAGATGTTATACTAAATGGCTCTAATCATGCAGATGTCAGGCTAACACTTTTAATTGAATTTTAAAGCAATCTTTCACAGTGACTTGGGGAAAAGAATAATGATTAGTCATTACATCTATTATTACAAAAATTCCACCTCCCATCGTTTCTGTCAGAGCCTCAAAAATATCAGAGGTAGCTGGAGTCTGACCCACACACTGTGAGTGGCAGATAGAAAAATGATAATTATATACAGAACAGTAACAGTTCCAGGAGAGACATATGGCCCTGGTATTTCTCTCTGTTAGCTGGGAGCAGCGGCTTTATGGTTCAGTGATCTGTTGGATAATCACAAAATAAAATAAAAGATATCATTTGTTACAGAGAATAAGCCTCAATAATGCTGTTGAACTACAAAATGACTCCTCTGTAATCACTAGTTGTAACAAGATGTGAATGATCCCTGTGCCATACACTGACTCTGACATCATGCCATCATTTACACTCCTAAATGAATACACATTTGCTTCCATATGAAGACATATTACTTGTGTCTCAGAAACAGCACTGTCATAAATTTCACTTGTTATTTTATTCATATTTTTCCCTTAGGAGAAGAAGTTACCCAGTAGAAAGCCTCTAGATTCCAACAAAATAACCAAGCATTGCCAATGGCTCCTTGAGATCCTCAGGGTTGTGCAGTACAAATAAAATTAATAATGGTCAGACTTTGGCCTGCATAGGGACTTGAGATATTTCAGTGGTATCGTTGTAACTGAGAATGGAGGTGGTCCTAACTATCTCTCTCTGTGTGCTGAACTGCCTTTGCTTTCACTAAAATCAGATATTTCTTTGAAACACAGAATTATTAAGGTGGGAAAAGATCTCTAAGATCACCAATTCCAATAGTGAATATAAACTGTGCGTATTATCCTTCATCCTAGAAATCTACGCTTTGGTCTGATCTTGTTGGAATTTGGAAAAATGGATCCCCCTCATATAGGGAACTTTTCCTTTCTGTTTTAAAGCAACACCCAGATAAGTTGTTTCAGTAGCAAGATTGACATGTAGATTGTGAAAGAAACTCTTGCCATTAATCCACATCACTAGGAAAGGAATTTAAAGCCCTTTCCATTCATTCAAGATGAGATTCCCAGTGGGAAGACAGTCTCAGACTCTGGCGGAACAGCACAAGTCTGTTTTCTGGTCTGGAGATGAACAGTTACCACCTATCCATACTCATACTCAAGGAATTTTGCATCCCAGAGGGAGGTCACGACATCCAAGCTGGGACTGATCCCTGGACCATATAAATTTGGAATGTTTGACTCTGAAGAAAAGAAGTCTAACATCTATGAAAACTAAAGGTGGCAGATTTTTTAAGATAGAATGGTATTAAATCCTCTGAGAAGTTCAGCTGGAACTCTCTGCTGAAATTTAACAATGTTTGCATAATTTTTGTTCTGGAAGCTTAATTTACACACTTAACACAAGTTACATGAGCCATATTTGTTCTGGTGGAATTTTTTTTTGTGTTGTTTTTTGTTTGGGTTTTTTTGGACCAGGAACTACTGAACTTTGAATCAAGGACCTCCATATTTTTGGGTACATTTTTCTTTTGCAACAAATAGTAATTAAATGCATTATTTTTCATATAAAGCTCAAGTCTGCAAAAATTAGAGGAACAATATTGAAAGTTTTAGCTTGCTTTTCTTTTGTAACTATTTATTATGATGGACTAGCACGAATTGATTTAACAGTGACATTTCAGAATGATACACCTTTTTAATTACATATAATTTGAAATTAAGGATTTGTTAGCATCAAGTGTTTGTCACCATTTTTATTGTTTTCTGAGACTTCCTTCTTCAAAAATGGTTACCTGATTTTTAAAAAAATATATTTAGGTTTGTTAAACTTACACCCAGGCACATACAAGAGTATTCCCAACTTGTCTTGTGTATGTGACTAGGTGACCAGTGAACTGCAACCTCACCTCTGATAACTGGAACCAATAACTGCTTCACCTTTGTGCCACAGCAGCCAGAATACTTACCCCCCCAAAAGAGGAAAATATGTCAAAGAGCTTGAAATGTTGTAAAGACACAAATATATAACATTGACAGAGAATTTGAAGGTCTGTTGTGAAAACTACTGCTCATTGCTCATTCATTGGTCACCTCAGAATTATTCCATGCAATATATTTTCCAGAGTTTCATCCAAAGGGAGCTTCCAATTATTACCCGGTAGATGTTTCATAGATATTTCCTTTCCTATCTTGCTTAGACTTTCTATGACTAACAAGACAATGGTAACTGATACTTGACTACATTCCAGTTTTCTATTACCTTCCTCATCAGTAATTCACACTGTTTTCTGTCTTTTATATAACATTTTATAGGGCAAATCTGGATAAGAAACAGCAGAAAGACTTGTGTTCAGTATGATGTTTGAATCCTGTAAGATTATCTTCCTCTATAACCAAATTAATCTTTATCCTCACTACCAAAATAATCAAGATTTAATGTAATCAAGATTTCAATGGTAATAGTTTGGAGTTACCGATCCGGACCTTTAGCAGACTTTTTAACTAAGTTGTAATGTCATTTTAATATCTGGGGATCTTAACACCAAGTTCCCAAAATTCTCTCATTTACCCACATTTATCAATTCTCTGGTAGCTACAATACTGGGTTTTCTACATCCCTGTATTACTGCTGGGTATGATGGGGAGATCCCCTTACCAACACCTATTGCAAAAACAGAATAAATATTGGGAACTTTTCTGTATATCTGTATACTTATATATTTTTATATACATATAAATGTATATATATAAATGAAAATCTTAGAGGTCTTTTCCAAACTTAAAGATTTTATGATTCTAATTTTTTCACACACATGTACAGATATGGATGGTATAGACAGTTGTGTACAAACATTTAGACATAAGCAAGTGCACTTCCACATCATCTAAAATGACAACTAGACTTGTCATTTCAACACTCCAAAGTTTTCATAAAATGGATCCTAAGTCTACAGAAGCACCGAAATGTTCTTAAGTTGTTTAGAATTTCTTTCTTGCTTCTAAATTTAAAACTAGGCTTTTGGGGCACAGGCTGTACTTTCTCTGGGGGTGTAATTGTCATGTACATATTAATATATGCAAATAAAATTGGAGTTTCAACAGCCACTATTCCTCCAAAGGTTAGATTCTCTAATTAGAGCCAAGCAATTAGTTCTAAAAAGTTTCCCTTTTTTTTTTTTTTCCAGAAGCCTCGCGTTTCCTTAACAGTGAAATTACATCTCAGTCCTTCATTTTTGTTTCAAGATATGAAATAATTACAGCTGTACCTTCATTTCATCTTGCCCACTAATTGCCCCCTTTTAACATAGAGTATTTCAAATGGCACCTTTTTGAGATTTTATAGCTTTCTAATATGTACATGAGTATGGGTGCAATGTTAGAACAAATTGAACTGTTCTTTGTCATGCTGACACCTTAAATCCCATGTTGCTGACTGATGTGACTGGGGAACCAGCAATAACTAAGTCTCCAGGCTTAATCTTCCCCCCACTCCCTTTTTCTTGTTAAATAAAAGAAATCTTGGTTTGATGTAGGAATAGCATGACCCACTGAGTGCACTCAAAGGCGAACGAATTGCTGAACTTTTTTCTTCCTTTACTATGAGTTCTTTAATTGTAAAATAAACTGTATTTGACCTTAGCACAACTTTTTGATTCCTTCTTGTAAATGGAAGAATCAACAATGATCAAATGAAAAAGGTCAGACAGTGAGAACAGCAAAGCAATTCATGTAACTTTGAATGATTCATGGGGCACGATCATTTTTATCATAAAAAAGAGTAAACAAATCAATGTAACATGCCTGTCAGTTTGCTATCTGAAACAAGTACCCACATCCACAACATGTAACTGGAGGCAAAAAGAGTCTGTTCTTCCAGCATCTCCCTACAGGGAGACACAGGCAGCTCAAGAGGGTAAGTCATCACCCCCAAGATACACATTCCCCTCCAGTGTACTTATCACTCGTTCTCCACTGATTATTTGGGGAGCTCACAGTCAGCAGGCTTGTCATGTAGATCCCTCAGCCAAGTGCCTAAAAATACCAAATACCCCAGCGAAGGGAGAGTAGCGAAGTGAATTCCCCGTGTGGCAGCCAAAAATAACTGTAAGCTTTTCATTTGCAGAAACTGGTGTTGACAGATGGGGTCTTAGATCCACTTTCTCAGCTCACAGGTGTCCCATGCACACACTGAATGAGCCATTAGCATTCACCCTGTAACCTGTCCCCCAGTTCATATCACAGACAGGGATACAAATACCTGTCCAAACAAGGTAGGGGGAAAAAAAAACAGAAGTGGAGAGGCCCAAAGAGAACTGTGACAGGGCTGAGGTGATGAAGATGTAACAGATATACAGACAAATATGCTAAGGACTTGTCAGGTGGCACTTGCCCAGAAAGAGAACGCAGATGTCTCCAACAATCCGAAGCAGCAGCAGAAGGAAGTGACCTGAGGGACGTGGAAAGAGATGAGGAAGCTGGGACCCTGAGAGGATGGAAAGGATGAGTGTGTAGGGAGAAGGAGAGTCTGGTGTTGCCAAAACGTCTCATTGCTTCTGTTCAGAGGTCTGATGACACTCAGAAAGGGCTGGAGGAGAATTTTGCAATTAGTTTTTTTTTGTTTTTTTTTTGCCCCCTGTTTTTCCTTCGGGGAAGGAGGAGAAGGGGAGGAAACGAAGGGAAGGAAATAAAATCCAACCTGTTCTTTCTAGTTTATGCACCATCCCTTGCTTAGGGCTGTGCCTTAAGGCACAATATAGCCCATACTGATTATTATAGCAATTTTAAGCTTATTCCCACTTCCAGAAAATTGGTACACTTATACATGTGCATATATATTAGACATGATAGTGGCTGTGGGTTTTTTTAAGAAACACAGAGAAATAGATCCTGCAAGCACCATCAGACATTCATCATCCTATAAACTGACAAAGGCGGCAGTGTCAGCCTAAGCCAGGAGCCACTCACTTGTTTACCTATGTAGGCAAAGGCTTTGCCTTAGGTAGTGACTGATGTTCACAATCTAAAGCCTCACCATCTTGAAATCTAAGTTGATCATTTGGCAAATAGGCAGAGAAAATAAAGAGAAATATGATTTTAGAGGATCTTTAAATAATAGGTGTAAAAATTATTTTTCTTTAATGAGAAAAAATATCAGATTTATTGTGTTGAATGCATTTTTTGTGGATTGTAATTTTCTCATGCATAGTAGCATACATTTGCTCGGTAGTACAGAATAAGCATCAAGAAAATAATCCTTCAACATATTTTCCCCTGACATTTCCAGATGCAATGAGAGGGAAATACTCTGATTTTCATGAAATCATAGAATGTTTTGGGTTGGAAGGGACCTTAAAGATCATCTAGTTCCAAACCACTGCCATGAGCAGGAACACTTTCCACTATCCCAGGTTGCTCCAAGCTCCATCCAACCTGGCCTTGGACCAGGGATGGGGCAGCCACAGCTTCTCTGGGCAAGCTGTGCCAGGGCCTTACCACCCTCACAGGGAAGAATTTCTTCCTGATATTCCTAATATTTGAAACACTCTATCAATGAATGCCAACAATTTGAACACACTGGTAAAGGAAGGATCTACTTGTTGAGGACTGATTTAAACTTCACTTTACACTGTCGTATGTTGGCACAGACAACAGTCCAGGGTACAATTATGTGAACAAATATCTCTTTCTCTGGTAAGATGCATCTTCAGCAAGGCTCTAAATTTCTTCCCCCAAGAAGGTGATTCATGACAGAGGCTACTGCTACAGTCATTGCTCTCTGGAAGACATTCACGTATTTGGACAACTGTCAATACCTGACAAACCACACACAAGCAGCCTTAGCTGCAGCTACTGTAGTGATCTGGGGGCTCAGTGTTTCGGCACCTCCCTATAAAAATGAGAATAAATGCTTTTCTGCAGACCGAAGAGGACACACAAGCAGAAACTATCTCAAAATGATGCACATGGATGTACGTCTAAAAGCCAGGAGCTGAAGCATCTTCATGAAGCAATAGGTCTTATCTCTTCACTGGATCAAAGCCATGAGGAGCTCCTCTTCTATGCTCATGATGCTAGTCCATCTCTCGGTTTTTTCTTGTCTTTTGAAAAGCTAAGCAACCGTTCCAGTCTAATATTTTCTACCAGACTCTAATTTGGGAAAGAAAGCTATTAACCTCCCACCTTCCTACAAAGATTCTCAGTCCTTTGCTCCCTGCACATGAAACCACACCCAGCTGACAGAGCCCCCAAAACTATGTTGCGTCAACCACGAACCTGCTGACGCCAGCTGGGAGCAGGGAATGGATGGCATGGCCTCTTGAGACCTTTCCCAGACTTGTTTTCCACACCTTTATGAAAGGAGCAGCAGGAGATGGGTTCATTCAGTGTAACCACATGGGATCTTCCCTCATCAGGTTTCTGCGGAGCCAAGGTGCAGCGTAAAGCTGTCATCCCTTTGGGTGATACTCAGGGGGCAGGGACAAGGCAAACACCATCTGCTCTTCCTCCTTGGCACCGCATCTTCACAGGCTCTGGGAGGTGCATTCGTACCTCCATGAGGAGTTAAATCAAGATCTCACTCATCAAAGGTATTGTAATAGTCGGCCAGAAATCTAATATAAATGTCAAGCAGTTGTTCTCTGAAATATCATAGGCGTTGTTTGCCATATTGCTGCCTTTACCTTCCTCATGTGAATTTAGTTAGAACTGGTAATAAAGCGTTCCAAAAGAATATGGGAGAATGCTGACTGGACAAAAGGAAACTTTCTTCAACAACATTACAATTTTTTTCAAAATTTTCAGGGTAAAGTAATCAAATGTTACGTTTCATGGAAAAAAAAAGTCATCATCTTTCACTTGCACTTTGTCATGTATTATGGATTACATCATGCAAAGTTACATAGGAAAAAATGCAATATAAATGCCAAATAAAGAGGATCAGCATAAAAAGCTCAGTTGTTCTCTGAAAAAAATGGTTTAAAATGTGTTTTGTTTCAAAAAAAAAATACAGTAAAGTTGTCATACAACAAAAAAAATAGCAAATTTTGTCCAGAAACTGTTGAAACTCTATATTCAGAGTGAAATACTGCTGATGGGAAGTGTGGCTGTGAAGGTCATCTCCATTTTCTCGACGTTGAGCTAGATAAATCCTTCTAAAGCTTGCTAGACCTCTTCACATCTAGAGTCTGGATGCATAAAGTAGCATTAGAGACCCAAACCTTATATTTGTCTACTCAGGTAAATATCTGCCGACTTTTGGAAGATATTGTGCTATTATGGTGTTTCTCTGCTTTTTAAAACCTTCCTCAGGCTCCTTGAGCTCCACTTTTGTGAGTGCTCAGAGATATCCCTGTCTGATTGCTTTGATACCAGTAACACCCCCGAGGCGGTTGAACTGGCAGATGTTTTCAGATTCCAGTTTACCAGTTCAGACACACACTTCATTAAGTAGTGATGCAGACACTTTCTATTGAGGAGAGTGACAATGTCTGTCTTTCATATTATAATCCAATGGTGAGAGCACAGACACACGTGGGAAAGAGGGCCATCTTCCTTCTCCAGAGCTTGGGCCCATTTGCTCTCCAGTCAGAAGAGAAGCCACAGCATCTGGTGGGTTCAAGCTGCTGCTGCCTAAGCTCATTTTTTATTTCGCATGGTGACTTTTGTAATAATGTTTGAGGTAAACAGAGACATTGAGGTGCTTGATGACCCCAGCATGGCTGACCTTGAGCCAAGAAGAGATAAAACCCCAAGTTTCCTGTTTTGAAAGGAACGCCACGTCCAGCACTTTATGACATAAATGTGGGTGAAAGCATCTCTATACATGAAAAGCAAAGACACCACTGTCTTTGCAAATACTGAAAAAAGTGGGGAAGACTTTGGACTGTAAAAGAATATGTTTGACTCAGTTCTATCCAGTAGCCACGCTCAGGAGACCAGTAGGATCTCAGAGATACCCCTGCATAGCCAAGCAGCTCCTCACGGAGGGATAGTGGCAATGTTTAGGTTCTCATGCCTGAGGTGCACAGCCTTCCCTAGACTTTATAAAGGGAATTCCATCCTGTAGGACAGTTACAGTATGTGTTGCACACTCAGCCCCAGCAAAGCAGGTGTCCATGCTGTACTGGACTTAGCCCTTGTCCAGGTACCTTCACTGCTGACTCCTCTGCTCACACCACCTGCAGTGACACAGGGAACCCATCAGAGTGGCTACATGACTCCAATGAAATTTGACCTCAGCACTAGCTCAGAATGCATGTCTCTTCATGGTGGGTACCTTCAGGGCAGTGGAGCTATTTCTCCAGCCATGCTGCTCGTATTCCGTAGTGCTGGAAACTTTAGTGAAGTTCCTCTCCTCATTTACATTGCATTGTAGGAGTTTAAAGCCTCTTTGAAGAAGTGAGGATAGAGAAAGGATTTGGAAGATGAGAGAATGGACAAGAGAGTATATCAGCCCTTTCATTCTTTAGATTTGAAGGGCATGTGGGATCAGTATTCAGTAGAGCCAAAATGCAGTCACAGTTTTTGGATGAATCCACTTATGAATTGTGAATCATACAGAAAAATTGCCCCCTCCCGTGACTAAGGGGTCTGACATAAAACTGGGGTAAATTATCTTAGTTTCTCTGACACCAATGAAGCCTTGACAGTTTACACATGCTGCTCACAGATGTCAGTCTCTTGCAAACACTGCCATTGTAAGCCAAATTTTAACGGGTGACCTATTGATTAAAGGCTTATGTGTTTCTACTGTCCTGTTCCCAATCCCTCAATGAAAACTGTTTTGAAGAGAGTACTTTTTGAAGCATGCGATGTTAGCTTCCAGTAAAAAGAAGGCCAGCCTTTAAAAAGGAGCTCTTAGTGATTCAGTAAAGATTTTTATTTTCAGCAATTTTGCTTGATTAAACTTCTTTGGGTCTTACCAAACGTTACAGTAGATCATGACAGCGATGTCAAGGACTAGGTTGGAAATTGTGTCAGATCTTTGACCACAAAGCTCCTGAATTGGTTTTGCTGCTATTAAGCTAACAGATACAGCTCTGTGTCTGCAGGAGATGTTTTGTTCCTCTCCACGTCCCGTGTTGCAGGACCCCTGCTGGGGCATTCTGTCCCCTTTTATTGTTTACAGTTTACGTATTGGTACTGGGCTGTCAGATGGAAGCATGGGCTGGGTCAGACTGCATTGTCATGCAAATTACACCCACATTTACATATTACCCCAGACTAATATTCATTGTGATGTCTCAATAAGGTTGTCTTTGATGGATAATAATTTTTCCAAGACTACAGTCCCCTTTGAAAGTTCAAACTAAACAGAAGCCCCATTAATAGGATTTCAATGGTCTTTAAATGCTGTCAACTGTTCAACTGCATTGTGGTGTTTCAGGGTCAGATTGTGCCACCTGAACTTATGGTGGTGGCTAGTGACTGCTCTGCAAATAACCTACTTACAGACAAATAAACTATTAGTTGGAGTGAGCTCAGGTTCTACAACTTGATCTTACTGTAAACCATGGAGAAATACAGACAATTTTGGTGTTTGTTTGTTTGGGGTTTTTTTCCAGTTATTATAATATGCAATTCAAGAAATAAGAACCGAGACCTGCAGTACTTCAGTAAAAGTTCCATCAATACATTGAGCACAATATATAACGAACAGGATATTTGAACTTTGGGAAGGAAGACTGCTGAATGATATTCCATGGTCTCCACACCAGTGAAATGTCAATATCCAACCCTTCAGTAAGCTTTGGAGATGTAGAAGTACCCTACATTAGCAGTCCCTGCATGACTGTAAGAGCAAGAAGCACAAGGAAGGTTTTAGGAGAGAAGTGACCTCTACTTAATCTTCTTCTTCAGGAACTTCTTCTTCTTCAGAAGCTTCAGAAGAAGCTTCTTAGCTTCTTCTTCATCAGGAACTCTGCCTTTCATCCAGACCCCATATCTGACCCCTGTTCTCAGTTTTATGTCCTTCTTTAATTTAGAGTTTCTGCAGTCACCTTGCAGTTCCTGACAATACAGGGTACATGGTAGCATTTGTCTGACCCAATTAAATGCCTACAAATTATATGTTTACTTCTGAAAATGATTCAAAATTCTGATTATTAAAAAATATATATATAAGTTTGTTGGACTCCTAAGGGAGTCTTGGTCTGAAACAACCTGGTTCAGCAGAATTACTTGCCATCTAGACCCAAAAACTGTTAACTTTCCAATGCCTAAGTTTCTAATTCCTTTGTATGTGGGATAGTGTCAATTCTTTCCCATTTAGAAGTTAAATATCTAACATACATTCAGTATCACTCCTATGTGTGAGACAAGCAGTTCATTTTACCTGCATTAACATGAGACAAAGTATTTTCTGATACTGCTAATCCCTCTTCTCTGGCAAGAAATCCAACTTTCAGATAACAAATATCTGTGATTAACCAACACATATCAGTGTATGTTAGAATATTAATAGGTAGAGTTATTTTCCTTCTTACTTGCTTATCTGGGCAAGAGGTAATCCCTGCTTATTTGCCCTTTCCTCCTGAGAAACCCTAGAAATTAGCTGTTATCTGAGAGAATTATATTATATTTCCTGAGAGCTAAATGAGGTGCATTGCACTGCCTCCAGCACAGCAGAGATACAGAGTTCTCTGAGAGGATTAAGGGTGGGATGATCTGTGCTCTTTTTCCCCATGCAGCAGCAATGGCTGCATGATGAAATCCTGCCCTTGTGGAAGAGAGAGGTGAAGTTAGTCTGGATGTGTGGAGCGAGAGGATTTCAGCTATTTGTAGTTAGGTGGAGGAGCAGAGAATTCTGAGTACACGAAACTGGTGGAAAACCCAAGGAAAACATATAGCCTTTGATATAGCTTTATCAATTACAACATTAACTTATTATTTTCCTTGGCTTCATTAATCCATAACTAATTTGAGAGGGTTCCAAGCTTGCTCTCTCTCTTTCCCAATTAACCCAGTGGCAATTATCACTGGCTTTAGTCTTTAATATCTAAGAACTCTCTTTACCTCTTGAAAGAAGCTTTTGAAATCTGAAAATGCCAAACCAGCTAATGTTTTATTTAAGCCTAGAAAATGAACTTTAGGTTATTCCCTTTGCCATAGGTTAACTAATTATTTATGAAAAAGGGAATGAAAGAAAGGAGAGAAAAGAGAAGAAAGGAAGATGAACATCCAAACCCATTTTGGTTGTGCACCCTAACTTGTATGTGGAAAAGTTTGTTTCCTTTGTCTGGGTATTCAATGTACTCTCAATAATTGTAATTTCTAATTTTTGGTCAATATATTATATCTATATTAATAAATTTACATATATTCTAATAAAAGTAAAATTCTTTGGCTATAAGAGTGGCCAATATGGTCTGTCCATGTCCCTGCTACTGAAACAAAACAAAGTGACTGTCTGTAAACTGATTCTGGGAACAGTTTTCCATCCGTTATAAATCCCAGGACTCTTGGATGTCTTCCAGGTCAGGACAAAAATGTTCCAGATCATGTACCAACAATCAAGTTTCAGTGCCTGTTCCCAAGATATCCACTCCTTTGAAGCAAAGCAAACTCATAACTGATCTATCTGATGCCAATACAACAGTAAAATTAGAATTTGACCTCATTTCTCTTAGGGCATCAGTGAAAATCCCATGTATATTTAGATCTAACTTGTCTTAAACAGGGAACCTGCCTCACTTTTCCTCCTTTTTTTTTTTTTTTTTTTTTTTGTTTTTACCTTCTCAATCACAATAAAATAAAGGCAGATTGTTGATTATTGTTTTGGGGATACAATAAGAAAATAATACTGAAAAAAAGATGAAACAAGGAGAAAAACATTTCTGTGGCAAAGACAAGACAAAGAATCACAAATATTAACAAGAAATCTATTTATTTTATTCTTCCACAACAGGTAAAATTAGAAGTAGTGAAGTTGATGTGATGAGATTGCAATATAGGAGCAAAAGCTAAATAAAATGAGAGGTTGAGCTCTGAAAAAAACACCATAAAAATGAAGACTGAGGAACCTTTGAGGAAGACAGAAGAATCTCCTCTGTCCTCTTGCTCAGAGTTGGACCAGAAAAACTGGAGACCAAGCAGCTGTTAATCTCATTTAAACTGGATATTATTTTCCTTTTTATTTTATTTCATAACACAATAAAACTGTGCAGTCTGGATGACTGGAATGATCTCTCACCACCTCTTCATGACTCCATTTACTGGTGTTGCAATCTAAGCTCTATCTGTCCAAGACATTTGGCTGTTTATTGCCATCAGCTGGACATTCATGCCAGAAGACAGTGTGTCACTATATACCAACCTGTGTCACAGCAAAGTCACTCAAATGAGCTAAAAAGAGTTATTTTCATGATTTATATTAAGAACAACTCATGTTGCACTGAAAGCAGGTGAGTAATATTCACACAGTGCTTCTCCCTCCATATGAAAGAGAATTAACCTCCAGCCAGCATCAATGACAGAGCAACCTGAAAGTGACAGGGATAAAAATTGCATTTATTATGCACAAAGCGAACACAAGTCCAGTGTCTGAATGTGAGAGCTTCTGTGCTTTGCAAAGGTTTAGTTTTCCTCCTCTAAGATCGCAACCATTTCCATGGATAAGTGAAAAGAGAGACTTGAAAATGTGAATAATGTGATGCAAGAAACAAACTGATTCAAATTTATAGAAGTGCATCAATATTTAACCACCACCTTAAAGGCAAAAATAATCACAAATCTTCCTGATTTAACCTTTTCCACATTTCCTCTACATGCGGTGATACACACATTATAGAAACCAGCAGAAAAAAATATTTAAAAAAGCAGAAATGCTAAAAAGCAGTAAGTGCACAAGCCCTGTATAAAAATCATCTGTTTTCTCAGTTTCTTCATATTCTAGATGATGTTAGGTAGGTATAGCTGGTATACCAACATAGAATCAAAACTATAAAATCATAGAATGGTTTGGGCTGAAAAAGACCCTAAAGATCTTGTTCCAATCCCCTGCCATGAGCAGAGACCTCTTCCACTATCCCAGTTTGCTCCAAGCCCTGGCCAGCCTGGCCTTAGACACTTCCAGGGATGGAGCAACTACAGCTTCTCAGGACAACTTGTGCCAGGACCTCACCACCCTCACAGGGAAAAATTTTTTTTTTTTTTTTCCAGTATCTAATCTAAACCTACAGAGTTTAAGCCATTTCCCTGTGTTCTGTCACTCTAGACCCTTGTAAATAGTCTCTCTTCATCTTTCTTGTGAGATCCCTTCAGGTACTGAAAGACCACAATTAGATCACACCAAAGCCTTCTGTTTTCCAGAATGAACAGTCCAAATTCTTCCAGCCTTTCCTCATGACAGAGGTGATCCCTCCCTCTGATCATTTTGGTGGACATCGCTGCACTCACTCCATCAAGTCCATGTCCCTGCTGTGCTGGGGGCCCCAGAGCTGGAGGCAGCTCTGCAGGTGAGGCCTCACCTGAGCACAGTAGAAGACAAATATATCTGCATTTATGTAAATATATATACACACACATATATATATATATACTAGATGGAGTCCATCCCACCTTGCAATTTGACTATATATGTTCCCTTAAAAGGAACAGAAATCCACAGTGTTGGGGAAAAGCCAGTACATTGTTTTCTAAATAATCTTAGATGACAATTTCAAAACTTGAATTCTTGCTCAGAAAACAAGCTCTTTCTTTGATGAGAACAAAATTATCAGGGAAAATTGTTCAAAACAAAAGAATTCTTTTTCCTTTTTTCTTTTGAAGTATGAGATGTGTTTTGGGGAACATCTCTGTGAACTATCAATGTCACGAGGACAGAGGGACAAGCAGGGAGCCAAGCAAAGCCTCTTCAGAGAGAGCTTCAAAGAGATGCGTTCCCTCCCAAGAGTAGCTTTCTGAATCAGAGTCCCTTCTTGTGCTGCTCCCACTAACTAGGTCTAAACTGTATTTCAGGCTCAGAGAGCCAGCAGAACCATGTGGACAGCTGTAGACACGCTACAGGCATCCTGGAGGCAGCAATCCCCAACATTAGAGCTGGGTCAGACAGCAGGCTCTGTCTGACGTGGCTTCCTGCTTCACACCCTCAGGCAAACCTCTGAAATTTCTTCTCTCCCAGGGTTTGAGGCACCTGAACCAGGTAAAGTGCAGGGAGAGGAAAGCAGGAGATCATCTGGCCGGGGAGAAGCCACAGAGCTGAGTTGTGAATAGGGATGTGAGCTTTAAAGGAGATACCTGGAGGACAAGGTCCCACCAGGTTCCAGCTCCTCTCAGCTTGTGGCACATGGAAGTGGCCTCTGCTTCCCATTCCTGACCCTATAAACTCCTTCTCAGATCCTCAGTCAAGCTCACTGACACCTAAAACACCAGCCGTGGAGCAGAAGAGATGCTGAGATGCAAATAAGCAGGAAAGAGAACATTCATCAGGAAAAAACTTGTGTAAAAGTGAGACGTGGGAACGTTGAGTAAGGCCAGAATAGATGTAAATATCAACAACATAACTATATTTTCAGCTGAATCACTTTTCCCTCTGCAACAATTGATCTTGATAAATGAGAACACAATATGAGTCTATATCAAATTAATTTTTCAAAAGCTATCACTACAAAAGTATTTAAAAATAATTTCTATTTTTTCATTATGATTATGTAGAAATTATGCATTAAAATTATCTGCTTGGTTCAATTAGTTCTGAAAATATGCATATAATTAATTATATAGCCTTTTTAATGTCAGTTTTAGCATACTAAAAGATAAACAGATTTTGATGCCTGCATTTTAACACTGCTATGTATATATACATACAAGTACACATTTTACTTTAATATTGATATTAGCAAATGAAAAATTTAAATTGCTCAGAAAATATTCTCTTGCATAACTCACATCTTGTGCTCTTTTTGGTGATACTTCTTTCAGAATCTCTTAATAACACAATCCTAGTTGTTGAGCACCACAAGACGGAAATAATTCACATTATTGAAATGTTTTCCTTTTTTGTTTTTTTTTTTAACACATCCCAGTCTGGAAGAAATGGTGATCTACAGACCAAACTCCATAACAGGATAACACTGCCAGCCATGAGGTTATAACAAATTCCCTTTTAGCCCACCCTACAGACACTGATTTCCACCTCCACACCACAGCCTGTCTCCTCCTCAGGTGCATTGGTACTAACGTTCGTGGTCCCACACTTCAAAGAGCAGGAACCATCCATGTTTCTTCTTGGATTACCATTTTTTGTGGTTTAGGTAAATCCTTCCAGTGAGGACTGAGACTGGTAGAAGGTAGAGGACATGCAGGACTACAAAGCCAGAAGGAAAGGGAAGAGAATACCGGGATTGGGATCATCCCTTCAGAAAGGTGCAAACTATAATATCATAGAATCACAGAATGGTATGGATTGGAAGGGATCTCAGAAACCATCTTATTCCAAGATGGAATAAGATGGGCAGGGACACCTTCCGTGAGACCAGGTCGCTCCAAGCCCTGTCCAACCTGGCTTGAGGGATGGGGCATCCATAACTTGTCTAGGCAACTTGTTCCAGGATCTCACCCCTCTTACAGCAAATAATTTCTTTCTAATATCTAATCTAAATTTTTCTCTTTTAGTTTAAAAATATTCCCCCTTGTGCTCTTCCTAATTGGTCTGTGGTAAAAAGTGCTCTCCATTTAAGTACTGCTGATCACCTCTGCTTTTTCATCTAGGTGTCTCCGTGGCATTTAGATGGAGCAGGTGGAGGGTGGGGGCAACTGTCTGGCTGGGTCTTTGTAGAGAAATTTTCATAAAATCGGACTATTTCACTCAACTTTATCCTCAAAATGGTCCCTTGGCTTTAACAAGGCGATGTTAGTCCTGGGAACGAAGCAGTATCATACCCCATCCTCTGACCCTGAAGCCAAATGTCCTAGTCTGATTATATTTCAGAAGCATAAACATATTTTCTAAATGCTCACAGACTCACACCATTTTTATTTGCTCTTTGTGATGTCTTTTTTCCAGCATGATTATTAAGTGCTAGCAGAATTATTTTGATGAATAATTTTCAGACATTTGGTTGTTCATGAGCTGTTTGCTGCAACTATTTGATGTTTGTTATTCAAGCTGTATGATTAGCTCTGCAAGTCATGCATAATTCCTTCTGATTCTTCCTTTTTCTAAAGTACGTGGTGAAGCATGATGTCTTTTATAAATGTTTGGAAGAATATTCTGTTGTACTAACATTTGTGAGAACATCAGAATTTATGAAAGATTACACAGAATCTCACTCTGTGTCCATCTGAACACTCGCTGACTTTTTCTTTTCCAGTGTTCCTGAAGATTTTAGCACATTCAGCTTTTTTTTTCTTGATACCTCCCAATGTCTCATTCGAGGCTCTGCCACAACCAAGATGGTAAAAAAAGAAAAAAGAAGACGGTGTAATGACCATTTTTTGTAAATTAATGACAAAACTTTCCCTTTCTCCCTATGAAAACTTCCATAAATTGGAATTTTTAATATTTCTATTATACTACTTTTCTGCGGTGAGTTTGCTTGCTCAGTTTTATAAAGAGTTCCTTCTCTTAATTGGAACTGCTGGATGCTGGACCAGCCACAAAGCTTTCCTAATTAACTGTATTTTCTTGCACTATTTACTATCCTTTGATATTTCTCCCACTAAGACTTCTGTAAAGGGAAAAAAGAAAATATTAGAAATATATTTCTACCAAGTTTCTTTTTATTATTTATGCTGTGATTTTTTTTTTTTTATTTCTTGCTCTCACAAGTCTCAAAGGAAAATTCCCTTTTTGATACTACCAGAATTAACCCTTGAAATAAGAAATAATATTTAAAGGAGATATTGTTTTTTTAATAAACTTCAGAGCTTTTGAGTTCTCCAACCAGATATATCAGTGTTATTTTGGAGGGACATTCAGTGGAGGGCTGCAAGGAGTTTGCCAAAGCTCAATGCGCAATTCCCAGGAAACAAGGATTTGTACTTTTATTACCATTTCATGAAAGAGGAAAAGGAAGGTAACAGCAGATCTTGTCACTCAATGAGGTGGATGACTCCTGCTTGCACTTACCCTTCCTCAAAACATGTCTTTTCTGGGAACATATTCTAGTCAGCACACCGTGCTGGTGCAAGAGGTACAAAAGCTCCAAGAGGACTGTCAGAAGATGCTGAAGCAATAAGGATTGGCACATGCAAATTTAAGGCTCAATTTAACAACCCCTGTCAGATTTAGCAAGACCTAAAGTGTAACAAAAGGACTTTAAATTAATATTCCAGGAGCATAAAGCCATTCCGCTGCCTCTGGTAAAAGAACAGCACGCTGCAGCCCATGACTACAGCTGACAGCTCAGCTGGCAAATTCCTCAGTCACGGCAACTAAATTTGACAGGGATCATCAGTCAGAGTCTTTAGCAAGTCCACTTTCCCCTTTCTCCAGAGAGGAGCCCATGCCATCCACCTACTTTGCTGCAGTTCGCATCCCTATCACATCACCTTCACCACCGCAGCTTCTGGAGGTTTCCAGGTGATTTTTTTCCTTCCCTTGCTTCCCCTTTCTGTCAAACCACCACTCCTTTTATTTCACATTTGCAAGGACTTAAAACACTAGACAATTCTATAGGGGAGCAAGAAAAGTTCTTACCTTTTATTCTTTTCCCCTTGATGGAAATACTGTCACAAAGATTAGTAGAACCCGAGAGATTAAAAAAAAAAAAATAAAAACATTGAAGTTTCCAAGTGCTGGCTTAATTTTTAAGTGATAAACTCTCCTGACTCTCGGTGGTTCAATCCTGTTGATTTGCACAAAAAGACTTCATAGAGTCACAGAATGGTTTAAGTTGGATGGGAACTTAAAGATCATTTCATTCCAACACCCTGCCATGGGCAGGGACACCTTCCACTAGACCAGGCTGCTCAGAGCCCCATCCAGCCTGGCCTTAAAATAAAACTTGAAATGAGACTTTACTAAAAACCCTGTATTCCCACCTTAGACTTGTGGCAGAACAACCCCATGACTATGCATATTTTGTGAAAGCAACTTCAAAAGTACAGGAATTTGAAAGCCCTATGAATTACTGTTTGATTTTACACTTTCAGGTTCCCCCCTGTCATTTGCTAGTTTTGTAGAGATGAGGCAGCATGTTTGCTCCTCCATGATGCCCTGTTCCACTTCAAGCTTTGAGAATATCTCTCTTTGCTTTGCCCTGTCCAAATTCATTAAAATGCTATGAGACCTCCTCCAAAATGAAAATTATTCAAAATCAAGGCCTGCAGTTGTTTGGGTTTGGTTTTCTTTTCTTTTTTGTTTGTTTTCTTTGCTTGAGTTGGGGGCCAGGAGCATCTCACTATTAATTTCTACAACCTTCCAAGTACAGACCAGTTTGCATTCCGAGTATGAAACAGGATTGCAAACAAAAAGAATCATTTTCTTCAAACACTGACTCCATTTTCCTTCACAATTATTTATTTCACCATTTCTATTCCATATTCTAATAGTTTTTGATGTTTGGTGGTGTTGATAGTACTTGCAAATGCCAAAATTATGAGCTACCAAATTACTGCAACCACTGAAAAGCCTTGTCCAAATAGCAAAGTAATGAGGAGCTGCTGAGGGAACTGGGGGCGTTCAGCCTGGAGAAAAGGTGGCTCAGGGAACCTTCTTGCTCTCTACAACTCCCTGAAAGCAGGGCACAGCCAGGTGGGACTTATCCTCTTCTACCAGGCAAGTAGCTACAGGACAAGGGGAAATGGCTTCAAGTTACATGAGGGGAGAGTTAGACTGGATATTAGGAAAAATTACTTCACTGAAAGAATGGTCAAGATTGGAGCAGGATTCCCAGGAAAGTCATGGAGTCACCATCCCTGGAAGTGTTCAAAAAACAAGTAGATACGGCACTGAGAGAGACTGTTTTAGTGGTCATGGTGGTATTCAATATGGGTTGGACTTTATGATTTTGCAGGTCTTTTCTCATCTTAAAGACTAAGACTGGGGGACATCAGGGAGATCTTATCAAGTTTTGAATCCAGACTGTCATTTCCAGCTGCAACACTCCAATAAAATGCATTTTTATTGATTTTTGCAGCTCGTTCCACGCTTATATCTAATGAGCTGATCTGACACAATTAGAGGTCTGCAATGTTTATCCCAGGCAGCCAGCATGGATTCTTTCTGGACCCCTGTACTCACAAAACCATAGATTCATGGAATGGTTTGGGTTGGAAAGGACCATAAAGATCATCTTGTTCCACTTTCCACTATCCCAGATTGCTCCAAGCTCCATCCAACCTGGCCTTGAACACTCCCAGGGATGGAGCAGACACAGTGTAAGAGTGTAACTTCTCTTATTCTCAATGTACAAAGCGCTTACAGCGTGTGCTACGGAACAGTCACCTACTGAGTGGAACAAAAACTGGAAGTATCACATTCCCTGCCTCACTCAGAGTAAGGAGAGCCTGCTAAACACTGACAAGTTGCACAGGCTGTACATCCCAGTGTAGTGTCTGCAGCACACAGCGGCTGAGAGGAGCACACTGTCACATAACACACACACGAGTCGAGCAGCCTTGAAAGTCTGGAGTGCTAGAGAGGGAAAAGAAAACCCTCTGAAAAACCAAGATCTGACTGGGAGTGAAACTTAAAGCAGCTGAGGAACACTTCAGTGTGAAGTGCAGCTTTGACAGCAACTCTGCCAGGAAGGGAGAAAAAACAGAAAACTGTTTCTGTGTTGAGCAGGAGTTAAAATGATGAATAATCCTAATGAATAAGCCCTGGAGGGGGGCTGAACGATAGTAAACCAGATTTGTGTAATCGTTTCTCATTTAAGTCCTGCCACTGGTTTTAAGGAATTGAATGAATTACTCAGATTCCTAATGAGACAAGCCTGTTTTTCTGGAGATAATTGATATAGTAGCTCACAGTAAATAATAGTGACTTTAAATATTGCCATTGCTAAATGCTATAAAGTTTAAAGTGTTTTCATCAGTCAGGAAAGAAGGGAGCTGGGGAGGGCAGACCTCTTCTTCTGTGCATAAACAAACATAAGAATTGGTTGACTTCAGAACATTTGTTTTTTCGGAAAGAAAAAAAATAAGTACTAGCTAAAAATATTCTCCCCTGAAAGTTCCGTAGATCCTACAGAATAAATGTTGTAAACAAACTTTGTTCCATGACTTTGAAGTCTTCCTAACCCATTTCCCCCAACTTATAAAAATTAGACTATTTATAAAAGTGCATAAATTGTAATTTAAGTAAAAAGCCTTGAAATTTTTATCAAAAGCATTCAAATTAGTCTCTCCCCAGGTCAGCTAATGAGTTGTCATGAGCTGGCCTCTTACTGTAGTGCACCTCCTGCAGACTAAGACAGTGAACCATGTTTTCATCAAAGGAAATGCTCATTAGTAGAGCTTTCAGAAACTGATTTGATTATAGTTTCACTTGTTAAAGTGAAATATTTTCAGCTCATTAGGATGATTATGATTCAAGGTCATCTTTTGAAGCTAGTCCTGTCAATATGAGATAAATGGGCCCTCATCTTTTTCCCTTCTTTACGTCTGTGCTTTTTAAACTCTTCTGTGCAAAAGTTCCATAGCCATAATTAATTTTTAGTTCTTCTTTTACAAAGCTGCTTAGAAAAAAAAAAAAAAAAAAAAAAAAAGAACAAAGATTTTGGCTACCAAAAAGGCATTGAAGAACTATTAAGAGGAGGAGGAGGCTATCTTGTTTTAGAGAAATCAGAGAAAATCCTTGAAAAGTTCAGCTTTTGAAATCCAGCTATTTTCTCCTTGACCTCTTCCAAAGTTTCTAAAAGGTACTTTGTACATATTTTCGCATGTAGCTTTTAATCTCAAAAGTGTAAAGCGAATCTGAAAAACCACCCAAGAAGTACTGGTGGCTTATTAGATTTCTTTTATGACACACGATAAATTTAACACCTTTTAAAGGGTTTGGGGTTTTTTTTGTCTCTCCCTTTATACTCGCCACTTAATCTCTAAGTGGCTAAAAAGCCATTTCAACATAAAGGGAAATACTACTGACTTCCATCCACATCCTGAGAAATATTCCATTTACACAGGGCTGGCAACTTAAACGTAATTGGTCAGATATTGCCTCATGCATCAACTTGAAAGACAAGGTCAGGAAGCCAATTTTTGTGCAGAATATTACAGACTTGAAAGCTGCATATTAAAATGGGAAATCAGGCCAAAAAAAAATGAAAAAAAAAGAGAAGGAAGGGAAAAAAAAGATAGATTTGGTCTCTCCAGTCCCAGGCAAATGAGTTTAAAAGCAACATGGATCTCAATTCCCCACGGTGAAGCTGCAAGTGGCCCACCAGTCTGGATTATTGGTCCAGACTGGGGTGTGTGTGAGTGCTGGGGATGGAGGTTGGGGAGAAGGAAGAACTGAATTAATAGACTTCCAGATTAACTGTCAAATGATAAATGATTAATCATTTTGTCAACAAATTATCCACAATGAAGCCTTGCCTCTGCACCAAAGCACTACCAATTATACCAGTGTAATTGCATCAGGGCAGCCTCACTAGCCAGAGCATAGTAATAGAACTATTTATCCAATACGGTTTGCTCCCAAAAGGGGAATACTCTAGTTCAGCATCTCTGTATTACTGTATAGCTGTGCTCATTCTTAGAATTAATTATCAGTCTTCTAATTAAGAGAAATAAATTAACTCCCCTCTAAAGGAAATATATATATGTGCACAGGTTATTCTTTCTGTTCACTCTATTCAGGTATCTTTTAGCAGGGGCAATTATAAGAGTTGGTTGCAGAAGCAAAAAATTCCTTGCCCTTCTTGTTGGATACTTGCCTTTTTCACTGTGGTTCCAGCTCTGAGGAGATTCTTCTATTTTGTGGTGCCGTTATAAATAACTATACACTTAGTGAACAAATTAAACTTGGCATCCTAAAGATTTATGTCTTCAGGTTGAGTTCTCAAGTTGAGTCTCTATTGGTATCACAGAGCTGCCTAATCAAACAGAACAATAGATAGTTTATTTGTTTGTTTAGGGCGGTTGGGGTCTTGTATGTATTTCTTATTATTTTTTATTTTATTTTATTTTTAAATGGGGACCTTGACAGGCAAGTGGAGCTGCAATGTTGGACCAGCTCCCTGGTAAGATGGTTCATTCTACCTGGAGGCCTCTCTGCGCTGCTACTCCAGCTGTTTTCGAAGTCGGGTCTGGGGTCTGTTGTCATTTGCTTGTCCGGTGACTTGAGATAAATCACTTTATTCTTCTGTGTCTCACGGGTTTTTTTATCATTAATATTATTTAAAGCAAACAAAACAGAAAAGTATTTGCATTAACCATGTACACTGAGCTACCCAAGCAAATCTACTTTTCCGGGTTCCATTTCCAGCCAGTGGAGGAAAGGTAGTCACTGTAAAAATAAGTATCAGCCCTTAGGAGAAAGAGTGGACAGGATGAGCTACCTTTGGGATATGTTTGCCTGAGAATTTCTAAATTAGAATTCTATTTGACCATTCTCAAATCCACCAGCTCATGTGCAATCACATCAATTTTCCAGGAAAAGCTGATGGTTTTACGCTGAGGTCTTCAAGAATGCAAACGATTTATCACTTTGGTGATTTGTCCAAGTTGAGCATGTGAAGTTGTTTCAGATCTCTGCCATTAATTGCTTGACTAATTTCCAGCTGATGCTTTACTTCTTGTCTTTTCTCTTTTCAGTTACATGAACTTGAAATACAGGACCCCAGTATTTCTTTTCCAGAGTTTTCATACCTTTTATACTCAGAGTAATTTAGGAGATTTAAAGTGTTTTCAGAGATTTTAAATTGCTTAGATCGTTTTTTTTAAGCACTTCACTGGGACGTATTTCAAGAAGAAACCACCAAGCTGAACCAGTTGTTCTTGACTCCTCCCTGTGTTATTAAAGGGAAAGGTAGAACCTGGACTGACGAGAGAAACAGGACCAAACTGTTCTTTGCAACACAACAAGCTTTATTATTTCATCAAATGAGCAACAGAGAAGAATTTCTTCATTCTATCATGGCAACAAAAATGCCTCGGTGGAATTATAAAATCATCAGGAAGGAAGCTGTTCTGATTTCTTTAACCAGACAGGTCGAAAGTTGCCAGCCTCTGTACGGTTGTTTCCTAATTTTCAGAGTCTGTGTGAAACTCTGTTTGTGTGGAACCCTGCAGGCTCACTCCAGGGGAATTTGGTTCATATCTGTCAAAGACCAAACAATGAGGATGCTGAGGTGTATTTTTATTTTCTTCCTGTGCTCCTATGGTGATGTTGATTTCCAAACACACCATCTGGGGGAAACTGAAGCAGGAATAAGCATTCCTACAATGTTGCCAGCAACACTGATGTGGTCTCAGTATTCTACCAAGAAACACTTCTACTTACAGAAAAATTAAGAAAACTATAGTTACAAAGATAGAAACAATCGATTGCTTAGTTTCTCCATTAGCAGAAATTTGAAAGATGAAGAACTGCTCAAGAAAATTAAGGAGAAAACCAACTTGTAGCACTGCAGATGCAACGTAATGATTAAAATCAGGATCTAGTGGAAAATGAGACAAGAAATACAGAGAAACCACAAAACTAGACACTTTACAGTAATCAGTGGCCTCTAGGACTTATTTTATAGTCTTACTACTGGCTAAATCATATGGTCCTGCTTTCATTCATCTACTGTCCAAAATTTTCCTTAAAAAGGTTGGTAGACAAGACATTTAAGATGCAGTTCATATCACGAGATAGGTCTAAATGTGTTAAGTGTTTACTTTCTCCAAGAGGGTGTCTAAGATTTTTTATACATGCAAAAGGAAACCATGGTGAAAACAAAGCTTTCCAAGTGTTCTCTTTGACATAGGAATGTTCATTTCTGCCAGAACTTAGGCTGACTAATATTCAATATCTATATCATAATACTTCAGTATAGGTATTGCCCAATTTCTCCCTTTTTTGAAGCCTTTTAAATGTATTGGAGAGAGAGACTGTCTTAAAATGTGTTTACAAAATACCTAAGTCCCGTGTTCAAAATTATCAGGATTTTTATTATAGGATATTGTGGGTCCCTCCCAACTCAGGGTATTAAATGATTCTGTTATCAGGTGCCATCAGGTCACTCTTGTGTAAGGTTTTTTGTGATCCCCTTATTTATCTATTCAAAACGACTGTGGGATTCATCCTACCTATCTGTAACCATCTGAGAGTTCACCTCTGACCTCAACCTGCCATCAAGTCTTGCCCTTTGGTCAATGGAGAAAAATTCAACTCATCTTGAAAAGTTTTTTTGGGAAAGTGCTATGAACAATCTTCTGGAGATGTTTCATTCATGGACAACTCTTTCAGAGTAATCTTTAACCACCTAAAAGTGAGAAGTTAAATGAAATGAATCCTTTGATATATAAGGCTGAAGGACAAAGTGCCTGAAAACCCTGTCATGGAAAAGTGAAGTAAAAGAAAGACAATAAATATTATTTTACCAGCATAGAAAGGAGAAGCTGTGGAGGGATCATTCATTTTGGTTAAAGGCAGAGTATCTTCCTGCCTTCTGAGTCACAGGGGTCATACAGACTCTCCTGAGATCACCAAAGTGCCCAAACCAGCTTTAGCCATAAGGAATCTGGCATGTATTACATGGTCCTTCAAGATATGGCGACCTTCTCCAACCCGAGAGAATAATTCAAATGCCATGAACAGGTTTAACTCTGGGACTTTTCCCAAATTGCCCTGTTTTCCTCCGACTTGTGTTTCAGCCTAAGCACCATCGATGGAGGGCCCCGAACTTTGGAGTTTGCTTCCGCCGCTTGGCCCAAACCAGCTTTCAATCCATCAACTTGCAGGGCACATCATGAAGCTCATCTATGCTCTCAGGTTTTGCCTGAGGGGTTGGAGATAGGGAACATGTCTAGCTTATCCTAAGAGAGTCTATTTAAGGCAGACATTAGTCAGCATGTTTGCATTTTGTATTTAAATTATGTAAATGTGTTCAGAGACTGATGGGGGCCTCTCTGACAAACCTAAAAACGAGTAAATAAGAGTAAGCGAAGTGTAATGACATGAAAGTGGAAAACCCAAATGAAAATGATTTTTTCAGGGGCTTTATGCACACACAAAAAGACAAAACCACAAACCCAAGAAGCTGGGGCAGGACAAAAGTCACAAATGAACCCTAGGCAGGATGAAGGGGGAGATCTCTTTTCTCATCTATTCCCTGGTTTACTCATCCTGGAGCCTAAGGCACCCAGGAGTAAAACAACCACAGGGAACATGCTCCCTCAAGGAAGCAGCGGGAGGAGTAAATGCTTTAACTGGTACCAAGGGCTTTTATATTCATTGCTCCTCAGCAGAGATCCTTAGACATGGTTTTGTCTCCAGATTAGGAAAGCAGGAGGACAAATGCCATGGGCCACAGCGTGGAAGATGCAGTGGGATTGAGGCAGAGCGGCTGAGCTCAAGTTTCAGGAAAGTTTGGGATGACTCTCCCAGTGTTGGCTTTTGGTCTTATTTCACCTGCCTGTGGCCAAATACTGACGAATGTGTAAATCCTGATATACATGAAGGAAAATGTGGTGGCTGGGATGACCCTGATTTCCAACAGGAGTCATTTGCCTCAAGCTCCTAACATCAGATAATAATTTCTGAATTTGAGATGATCCAAGAAGACTTGAAAGTGACACTTGGGGCTAAAATAAAGAGGTTTGATTGTTTTCTCCTCTCTCAAGTGTTAAATAAAATTTTGACAGAACTGAAGCTACATCTGAAGATTCTCACTTGATAGAAATTTCCACAGAGAAATTCGAAGCCAGAAAATAGTCAGGTTTTGGCAACTAAAAATTGGAATTTTTTTTAACACAAGAAAATGAAAACTAAAATCAAATGTTTAGAAAGTTTAGGAGGGCTTACAGGCAATTAGAATGAAGAAAATCTTATTAAAAAAATTAACCTAGGAAAGGTGAATTGGATTCTGATTGGCTACCAGGTTTATTTTGCTATGACTATTTCTTTAGACTTTTGCCAAAAATATTCAGATGTCTAATTGCTAGGTATACTTTTGAAGTTCCTTAATATCCATTAATCTCTACTTTTAAATTTTTATTGATTTCAGTCAGAATTAAAAACCAACAAAACCAAAAACAAACAAACCAAAAAACAAACAAACCAAAAAACAAACAAAACAATCCTGGTGACTCATGGGTTACAACAGGAGCTTTGGAGAACCCAGAGAAGAATTGACAAAGAAGTCACATTGTGCTTTCTAAATTCATGATGATTGACCTAAATGCATTTGATCAGTCTGAAAACACAAGAGCATGCAAAAAGGAATTAACTTATTTAGTTGAAAAGAAATTCACTTCTCAATTTGTATCATCTTACATTATTTTACAATCTAGAAATCACACATCAGGGAGCAGATCAAGGCAGCCTCATGTCCTTTAACTTGGAAGTTCATGGTCCATAATCATGGAAAGCTAAACTCTAGTGAGTTACTCCCATGACTAATCCTGTATTCACCTTCTCCCTCTCCAACCAGCTCCTGTAAACTACAGGTAGCAAACAATCCTTGTTAAAATAAAATGAAAATTATCAGGCAACAAAGTATATTACTGACTTTACCATTTTATAATGTTTATCTTATTTCCCACCTGAATATAAGGATAAAGCAAGCAAAAAGTGTCAGTATTTTCTGACCTGAATGTAAACAATCTGGTGTCATGTGACTGAAGCTGTAAAAGAGAAAGTTTAGAATTAAACCCATGATTTTTCTAATGACCAGGATTCTCAGCGCACATCATTGTCATCAATCAGTGTATTACTTTTATACATAGATTTATTGCTATTTCATATTGCAGGTTCAGTGCAAGGAAACAATTTATTTTTAATATTACTTCTTGGACCACTTCAAACCAGTATTTCTGCACTGAGAGTGCTGTGCTTTTGCTATTGTAAGTGGTGAATAAGAAGAGAAATGTACAATTGGGTCCTAAAAGTCAGTGAAAGAGTGTAAGCAACAACAGGAAGATCACAGGTGTTTTGTAGGGGTATTGCCTCAAAGAGCCTTGTGTTTGTACTGGAACAGGAGTATTGCTCTGATAATGAAGAAAGTCCAAAAGTTGTGGATGCATTTTCAAGCTGTCATATTAATAATTAACTTTCACGGAAGTTGTGTAGTTTGCATGCTTTAAATCTCAGATATTCCAGTATCAGCCTGCTATAGTTACTGTGGTACAGAACCTGTCCCTGGCTTTGGAGGTCAAAAAGAAAAGAAAGTTTGGGGTTTTTTTCCCTGCTTTGTCCCTTCATGCCCTTTTAAAAGTGTATCTTAGGGACTGGCAGGAAACACTTTTGTGTTTGGTTTTTTTTTTTCTTGTGTTATAGTTGGATAAAATCCCCAAATCTTGTAAGTGTTCATGTATAAAACTTTTAATGAAAGCAAATTTGGGTCATTTGAAATATTTCATTTAAGTAATTTGAAATTAAAAGGTAATCTATCATTGGATATTCCTGAATTAGTGCTTTTATATGAAAAGTTATTTTAAGATAAAGTTCATAGAATCATAAAATCTTTAAGGTCAGAAAAGACCTTTAAGATCAACTCAGCCCAGCAGCACCACCAGTCTGACGGATTCTGATAATATAAAAATGCATTTTCATATTTTCAAGGATTATTTTAAAAATTCTATTAAAATTAAAAAGTCATTGAATCTAATTTTCCCCAGTATGTGAATTAGGATTAGCCCACAAAACATCACTAGGTTTTTTTATCAGTATTATTTCTTGCTCAATGGAAAAATTATACAGTTGCTATCGAAAAAAGTGAGAGCCGACGTTTTAAAGTCGCTTTTGTTGCCAGCAGCCAGGGCTTCAGAAGAAAAGTCTCACCAATGTGGGAGCTGATTCCTTTGAAATGAGGAGGTTTTCCTCAAATAACTCTCTAAAAGTGAAGATAGGTATTAAAAGATGCCCAGAGTGGAAGAGAATTTTATTTAACTAATATTATATAAATACTGTGTAACCAACTCTATAACATTCTTTTCCTGGTTTCAGCAATCTGTCTGCAAATTCCTCACCTTAATTTGACACAATTAGTCTGAATTAATTTAAAATCCTGCTTTGGGGTGGGTGGGGCAGAGAGGGCACCAGGAGTTCTTGGGGCAAGAAAATCTTAAATATCAGAAACTAGGCTAAGTCTATTGTAATTATAGTGTGTCTGATTAAATTTATGACATTTTTTTTCTCTAGCTAGAATCTCAAGTATCACTGTACGTGCTTTTCCTAATTTTTACATATTTTTTCATCACCTTTACCTCGAGTCCCAGCTAACAAAAAAAAAAGAGAGACTAGAAACTAGAGAAGCAAAGCAACTTAAGAAATATTTCTTTCAAATATAACATATTTTCAGAGAAAGAAAGGTGACAAAATGCTCCATTTCTTACTTTGTCATCATTCTGCTTTAATATTTTTGAATCTGGAAATTGCTTAGACATTTTTATCACAACAGAATATTTTTATTGACTCCTCTTTTTGTTGTGCTGCTTTCCTATTTCACCCCACATAAAGAATTTGCTGCTGCTGTCTTTCTGGGAGAAGCCACAAATGGGAAGACAGTGTGGGAACAAGAATGTCAGACTATTATATAGACAAGGTTTTTTGCCTGGGGGCAAAAAAAGAAAAAGGAGAAAGAAGAAGAAAAAGCAGAAAACACTTGAAGAAAAATATGACATTTCTAAAAATCTTGAGTGGCAAGGAGAAAATGAGGAAATGATGTTCCTTGGCTCTCCCAACACAAGGGGGCATCAAATGGAATTGTCAGGTAACATGGACAAAACAAATAATAAAAAAGGTGTTTATTTACTCAGTCAGAGTTAGGCTGGGCAGCTCTTTGCCATGGGAAAAAGATGCTAAAAGTGAGTGTGGATTGAAGGGAATATGGATTCCAAACCAATGATACAGGTTGAATTAAGAAAAAGATGGGGAAAAAGCACTCAAGGACACGAACACCAAGACCCCACCAGTTTGTTGTAACTGGTTCAGAGCAGGGAGTCAAACTCTGATTGTTTGTAGATGGTTATTGGCTTTCCCTGAAATTAAAGGGAAAAAAGGGGATGATCCTTTTCCATCCATGATTTTAGAAAACTGACAGTGGCTCTTGAGTTTCTCTTTTCTTTTATCTTTGATATGCAGCAGGAGCTTTGATCTACACTTTTTACCTTTTGATGTCACTGGTGTAAGAAGAGGGAAAAAAAAAGAAAAAGGCAAGATATTCAATATGTACAAATGGGTGTAACTCCTAAAAGGAGTTGCAGAGTGGTTTGTACAAGTAAGAATCTGGGTCAACACACAGAAATTTAGTTGAAAAGGGTGGAATTCAACTCCCTTAATTTTATCTTTTTATGAGAAATTAGGTGTCTGCAACAGATGTCTTTAGTTGAACTAGTTACTGATTTATATCAGATGTCTGCTTCAGAAGAAGATGAATCACAGCCTGATTCTAAAGAGAAGTTCAGGATGTGTATTTGGCAGAATTAATTCCCTTTAAGAGGACACAAAGTAGGATCTGTAACCTTGAATTTATATCAAATATGTACCTAACAATCGTTCACTCTTTCTGTTTCCACTTTGTCTCTAGGTGTTCATTCTTCTTTAACAAAGATTGCAAAGAGTATCTTTTGTCTGTGAAAATGAGCAGAGATAATTGGTTACCACAGTGCTGCAGCATTCAGCATTCAAAGAAAAATTCCTCTATCTATTAAAAGAAAAAAAAAAAGTTTTCTATAGAACAATGTAAAATTCCAAATCTGAGACTGAGAAGGAAAAAACAAACTGGATTGTAAATTCTGTTACAGGCTTGTAATTCAGCTGAGTAGAGTCAACAGATTGAATCTGTTTATTGCCTCTTGCAGTAAAATGGAGCTGCAAAGGAGCCTTTTATGATGAGTTTACATGGAGTATATTTTGCCACTGAAAGCTGTGAGTTTGGGATTGACAGGAAAAAACAGACTTCTTTTTTTTTTTCCCAAACTTATCTTAAAAATATCTCTTATATCCAGGACAGGTCTCAAATACAAACTTTGAAAGGAGACTTTAAGAAGGCATAATAATTTTTAAGTACAACAAGAATTAATTAAAATGAATTTTTTTTCTAATGGAACGTGTCTCTGCCCGTGGCAGGGGTTTGGACTAGATGGTCTTTAAGGTCCCTTCCAACCAAACCATTCTGTAATTCTATGATGAGTTACAGCCTAGAGCTCCAAGAACTCTCATACCATTTATGAAAAGCAACTATAAGAAATGGGCATTTTGTCAACATGTTGAACCTCAAAGCTAAAAACCTCTACCCAAAAGCTCATTCCCCAGCCTAAAAAATTTAGGTGTCTGCAAATGGAAAGATCATCACAACTGCAACATCATTACAGTGTTAGGTCCAGTCTGCCTGGGCTGAATTCTCTATTAGGTTTAAAAGAAAATCAAATGTCACATACCTTGGTTTTACCTTCTCTTTGAGTTGTTAAAAGCTCAAAGAAAAGCTCAGTTTGATTCCATAGAGCTCCAGTGCTGTAATGAAAATTGGGATTATTTGGAACTGCAGTAGATGTTACCCAGGACAACTAGGCCATTTTAACCCTGGCAGGCTGAGTGGTCCTGTGGCTCCTTCCCTGAGGTCAACTGCAATTTTCTGGCTACATCCACACTGTTGAACTCTCTTACCCTGCAAAACAGGTGGGCACATCCTAAATTCATATTGGAAATGGTCACTGCCCAAGCTAATTCCTGAGCAGTGCCTGCAAACTGGCTGGGAGACATGCAGTTAGAAAGTCAAAAACACACACCAGAGATTTTCTAACGATGAAAAGGTGCAGACAATCAAATTTTGGTGCTTATACTGTCTGGCACAAAATAATTTATGCAACAAGAAGACTATTTGAATGATGAAGTTGGTCAATGACCAGATTTTGCTGTGTATTTGATTACATTGACCCTTCGAAAGGACACAGGGCATCTGGGAGTGTTTGGTGACATAAAGTATCACTACATTATAGGTACTGGACTTGACAATTACTGTATTGAGGATCTTTCTGTATAATTTATATGCAGCTGAAGCAAGCAGCCACATTAAATTTCCTACCAAACTCAGCAAGATAAAAAAATAAAGGAAGGAAGGAAGAAAGAAACCACCACCACCAGCATCCTAACACTGCTATGATTTTTGGTAAAATACTCCTGAGTGAGGAAAAGTTCTTTGCTTTATGGGACAACTGTTTATAATGCCAACTTGTGGACATATTACACATTCAGACATTCAGGGGGCTTTTCTAATCCTCAACTGCAGTTTGTCAGTGCTTGAGGAATATTCCCTTGCTCCAATTGTTCATCCTCAGCAGGAGCTGGATTAACAACATCAGAGTCTGCAGATGCGTATTGTTTCCCATTAGTCTCAGCTTGAGCCTGGTGTTATGTCCTTTTCATCAGGAACCTCCAACTCTAAGGCAGTGAACCAGGACTAATGATCCCAGCCTTCCTGGGAGACATCAGAGTCTGTGTATGTAATGTCCAGAGCCTTGGCTTCTGCTGCTGTGAGCCATTTAATGTGCTGCTTAAGCCTCAGACCACTCACTCCCATCACAGAAGCTGCAGCCTCCTCACAATGTTTCCAAGAAAATACGTACTTGAATATCATTTTCGCTTCATCCCTTTGAATTTCTTTTATAGTTGCATCTGGCAGGAAACAAGGAGTGGGAAGAATAAAAAAATGAAAAAAAAGAATCAATTTGCAAACACTTAAATGTTGATGGCCAACATTTGCAATTTTACTAGCAGACTACCTGCAAATAAGAATTATTTACAAATCATTATGTGGCAGAAATGGGGGAGAAAAAATGCTAGCATGCACATTGATGAATAATATCTGAGGAGGATTATTCAGCCAAGTCTACTCAACAGTATCAGATGGAGAAGTGCTTTGTAAAGGTTACTTCTGTCCTTTTTTCTCTCTGTTTTCTTGCTAACCCTGTTGGCCTCTCATAGATATCAAATTCGTGTTTCCATCTCAACACAGCGAATAAAGAGCTCCCTTTAGAAACAGACTTTTTTGATAGAGACAGGGATATTTCTGTAATGGAACCAGCAACCTGAACCTTCTGCTCTGGACTTTAATATGAACATATAAGACTTCCCCTGGCTGCCCTCCTTTTATAACCAGCTGCCTAGAAAATATTTTTCATGCTTTGTGATACTAGGTGTATTTTTTAATGAAGGTTTAAAGAATTTCCTCCAAAGTTCCTCTGAAACCTGCACACCATAATATTTCAGTGAAGTCTGTTTCTTGATTTGCCAGTCTGTTTAAAAGGCTTGTAAGGCAGTGTTAGAGCAGAATTTCACTTTAATTGGCATTGCTCCTAGCTATTTAAGCAATGTGCTGAACTGTCTATCATCAAACCTGGGCAGCCAGAACTGCTTTTTACCACTTGATATTATCTTGAGTCAAATACTCTACTTAGAGCCTGGATAGTGATGTTTGTTAGTGATTTTGTAGAAATCATTGTCAGTAACTGCCCCAGGTATTTTTCTTATTCTAAACGTTTTGGCTCAATACAGACCACCAATATGACCAAAAAAAAAAACCAAAACAAACAAACAAAAAAAAAACACAAACAAAAAAACCCCCAAAACACAAAAAAAAAAAAAACAACACAAAAACAAAACAAAACAAAACAAAAAACAAAGATCCTTTGTACCATTGAGATCGTCACTTCTGCCATTTATTGCTATTGTGAGTTTTAATTAAGAATCAAGATTTTGTTTTTAATTGAGTGATATCAGATTCCCCAAAAGGCGATTGACTTCCTGCTCTCCTGGAAAGATTGAGATGAAGAAGTTGGGATGGGCAAAATGAAATGCTTTAATGCTTTGACTCAGAGAGAGGTGATTAATGGGTCATACTCAACCTGGAGGCCAGTGAGTAACTCATGATCCCTCCTGGGACTTGTCCTGTTTAATTTCTGTGCTGATGTCCTGAAGGAGGAGATGGATGACACCAAGCTGATGGGACCAGTTGATACAGTCCAAGGCTGAGCTACAAGCTAAAGGCTTTGGACAGTGGGGATTAATGAGTTGATTAATGAGCCTCATGAAATTCAAAAAGAATAAATACCCTGCATATAGGAAGGAAAAGCCATTTGCAGTGGTACCGGCTGGGGACTGACTGCTTCAGGAGCAGCTCTGTGGCCAGTGTCCTCGGTCACTGGTCAGCAGTGAGCTCTGGCAACAACAAGGACCAGCAACATCCTGGGCAACAGGAGCAGAGCCAGTAGCCCGAGAGAAGGGATTATCTCCCTTTGCTGAAAACACAGTTTACATCTAGAATACTGCAGCCAGTTTTGGACCCCTAATATGTAAAGGACTGGCCACCTCTATTATGTTCAGTGGAAGAACACACTATAGCACCAAGGTGCTCAGGGACCTGGAGTGCCTGCTTGGTGCTGGAAGATGGTGGGATTGTTCAACCCAGAGAACACTTTGTTTTGAGAGACCTAAGATCAACCTGGACCTTTAAGAAGTTTATCAAGAAGATCTAGCCAGGATCTCCACATCAGTGCATGGTGAGAGAATGAGAAACAATGAGGGTGTGATGAGAAAGAAGAGAGACTGCAACCAGAATAACGAAAAACAATTTCCTTATGACAGTGAGCTCTTGGAGCAACTCATCCTGACAGGTTGTGTGCCTTCACCCTTGGAGGCTTTTCAAACAGAGCTGCACACTGTAACCTGCTCTGCCCCCCAAACTGACCCTTTCTTGGGCAGCTGGTTGGACTAGAGACCTCCTGATGTCCTTTCAATGTTAAATTATCCTATTATCTTGTGATTCCATTTTAGAAGGAGGATAGAGCTTGGCCCAGGATTCATAGGCCATTATTCTCGCATAAAAATCAAGGAACTCACTTAAAAAGGTTCCTCTTAAAATCTAATATGTTTTGGATTACACTCTGTGTGGATTCTGTTTTGATCTGGTATCTCAAGGTGATGGCTGATGACAGAAGTCTTTGTTTGTTGTAAAGAAGCAAAATCATATAGATGACAGGGTGAAAAGGTTTCCTGTAAAGGGAAAATATTGTGGTACAGATAGTTATTCCCTCTGAAAGGTATTTGACAACAGATACATATTCAGACTATTCCCCCCTGACTGTATGTACCAGTTTAAGCTACCATTCATAGACATATTCTTTCCAGAGTTATCAATCCTGGAGCCAGACTAAGCTGCACTTAGTGCAAAAGGGTAATAATTTAGAGTCTAGATATCATTCTCAGTAGTAAAGTATCATTAGTGCTTTTTTCCCACTCTTTAGTCACATAATTTCTTCCATTTATAATGTTTGTTTACTTGGGTCTAACTTTTCTTAGTTCTTCATCTCTGAGAGCTTCCCAAAACCTCAACACAGCAGCATCATTGGCTCCCTGTATCTTTTCTTCATAACATATTTTTGGTCAGCTCTGTCTTGACAGGACATCAACAGCCAGCCTGAGAAAGCATTCCTACAAGGATGTATCTCTGCTAACAAACAAAGGGATGTCAAGGACTATTCCCTCTGAGAAGCCAACTGGAATGTTTCTGGCTCTGGTCATACTATCACACCCTGCTACTCTCTAAAATACTCCCCTGTTATTTCAATGCTAACATCTCTGTCTAATATAATTTTCGGGAATCCACTTTGACATAACTCAAGTTTTACACAAGTCTAGAAATAGTTTCATGGCATGGTAGGTGTCCTGGGATAAATGTCCCAGCAAGCACACTGGCAATGCAGCAGGATGGATGGGCAAGCTTCAGTTTGTGTCTGAAGACACAGATGTTGTGCTTAGGCTTTACAATTTTTTACTGAAAGTGTGTTTACTGGTGTGGGATTTCATTTCTCTCAAGTTTTAGGGACCTCTGCTTTTAATTCTGGGTAGCTGAATCCACTCTTGATTGTTCAGGGTGACAAAATCAGATATATATGAAATCTGGTATGACTGTCATTACACCAGCACGGACATATGGTGATTCTCCAGTACTTCCTGTTTAATTTAATATTATGTATTTTTATCCCCCCCAAAACAAATTAAATGCTGACGATTAAACTCAGTGTTGCTAGAATACCCTTATTAAGCCTCAAAACCATTTCTATCAAGCGAGCCACATTTTCTGCTGAGTTTTTACTACAATGCAAAGTACACTCTGTGAGTTCCTCCTCACCATCTCCTTTCCCCTCATGTGTACGTAGTCCCTTTCCTCTTCAGGAAGCATTTTCGATGCAAATGCTACAGGCTTTTCTGGGCTACTTGGTATTATGTGAGAAATCACCACTCCTGACCTCACACAGTGAAGCATCAGTAGTTTAACAGATTGGCAGAGATGGGACAAAGTGCATTAAATCCCTGGAGGATATAAGTGTCTGTTTAGCCAACTTGAAAGCATCTTGACATTCTTTTGACCATTGCCACTATTTATTTTTCTGTAATAGCTCTGTCACAGCCCTAACTATAGCAGACAGATTTGCTATGAATTTCCCTTGGTAGTTTATCATAGCCAGAGAGAAAGTTAATTTCCATACCTCTCCCTTTGTACATGAGCTTGGGTAATATACAGTATCCAGCTGCTTTTCTGAAAGAAGAGTAAAATACCTCTGCAATCTGAAACCTGACTGCATCCACAGAGTGTCCTAACCTCAGCCCTTATTTTGCTAGAGCCTCAATGACACCTCCAACAACTTAAAACCTTTCTGATCTCTCCCTCCAGGACATCAATGGCTTGCAATTCCCACCTTACAGACTTCAAGAACCGAAGAAAGAACTGGATAATGGGCACACAGTGGGGAGTTATTTGTTATTGCAATTATCCCCAATATTTAAAGAGCACTTGGAGTTTTAATGAGGGAGCCTCTGTTTTTGTACTTGGTGTTAGTTCAGCACATTGCTTTAAAGTGTAATGATATTCTTACTTACTGCTGATCCTCAAGAGACTGCAAGGTGATCTACAAAGGAAATAGGTAGGTAGCATTGCCTTCATTTTTCAGAGGATTTAATTTCCAGACATAATTTCATCTGTGTCACGTGGCTAAGACAGGAAAGAATCCAGAAATCACAGCTATTCATTCATTGCTTTTTACCCCTAAAAAATCACTTGAATGCTTATATTAACATTCACAGGCCCCAAAAGGGAGAAATAAAGTCTGTTTAATTTCAAGACCCTTTGTCCAAGCTTAAACCTGTGGTTATGCTTAAAAACAAACTTCTTCCATAGGATATAAGCACAGATTTTCCACTAAGAACACAGAAATACTATTTTTGTCAAAAGACAATAGTCATGTCATATAAAACCCATGAGTGACCGATGCAGCACATGAAAAAGTAATACACATGTCCACCAGCCCTTAATCTTATTTTCAGTGAGTATCTCTTCAGTTGTAATGGGGAGAGGATTTTAAAGCACAAATCACAATTACGTTTCCAATTCCCTCTAGAGCTGTGAAAGTGAGCAAAGTCTCTGTTGGTATTTTAAAACCTACCCATTACTTTTAGCATTTTTATTGTTCTCTTCTGATTTAACACAGAAGGCTACAATGACCCTGCCACAATATTCTGATACTTTTCTCACATTTTGAAATGATAAATCCCCCAAATAACTTGTTGTTACTTAAGACTATTAAAAAGAAACACCGAAACTCCACACTGTGTAAAGAAAAAGATTAAAAATGCCCCATTCTTCCTAAGAAGAGCTGCTCCAGTTTAACTTTTACCTAATTACTGACAAATAAGTACTTCAAAACTGCATTCTTTGCTGTTTTCCTCTCCAAAGGACTAGAATAGTTCTGGTATTTCCCAGGTGCTCTCAATGCATGTAACAGAACATTTATGAGCCTTGGTTTTCAAAAAAAAGACAATAACAAAGAATATGAGTCTCTTATGTAACCTAGAATAAGGCAGCATTGGGGTTTTGTTTGCTTCTTTGTTTCTTTGTTTTAGGATTTGAACATGCTTGATAAAGTAGCACACTTTCCTAGGAACAAATAAGTGATGATACTGCAAAAATGTTTTTGGAGACTGAAATATTCATCTTAGTGAGACCCCTCTGTGTATCTCCAAAAAAACCTTCTGTCCCAGCTGGCTTATAGCCTAGAGGCCCTACTTTCTGCTCACATGAACCCAAATACTTGTGAGCTGAGTCTAGAGCCACTGTTGAAAGGTTCTTGCTTCCATTCCACCATAATGAAGAGGAATGTACCCATGAAAGTTGTTGGTTTCTAGAAGTGGTTGTGTTTTACCCTCAAATGACAATGCTGGACACACATATTTGATCTGGAGCACTAAGGGCACAGAACAAGGAACTTCTTTAGCCCCTCAGTGAAAAACAGAGAAATAAAAAGCGTCCTTCTTGAATTGTTTCATCAATTTTTATAATCTTACACTACCATGCTATGGTTCAGAGATGCACCTGTACCTCTGACATCTCTCTGAGCCATTATGATATCGATAAACTCCATGCCTGGACTTTTTTTTCATAATGGATCTCCATTTACCTGACAACTAAACTCTGCCTGCACATCTCCATTCTTCTATCAAAGCATGTAGCTGAGACATAAGGAAACACAAACCCACCTGGGTTTATCTCCTATTTTAGGTTGGTTTTCCTTGGAATTTTTTTATGTCAGAAAATTGCAGTGCAGCTTGACACTTTCCTCAAAAGGAGTGATCTTTCATTCAGATGTGCAATGGCACAATCCCAGAGGAAAGTTGAGAATAACAGATTTACTCACATACTGATTCATGGTCTTCTGTAAAGTTCAGCCATTCCCCAGGATTTGCAGTTCAAAACAGGGTGAGATATTTGAAAATGTTTGATCTTTTCAATCAAATAAGTCAGAGAATTCTTTTTTGTTCTGAATGTACACGAATTCTGTGTAGTTTTTACACAAATTATGGAATAACAGAATCATTTGTGTTGGAAGGGACCATAAAGATCATGTAGTTCCATCCCTCGCCATGGGCAGGGACACCTTCCACTAAACCAGGTTGCTCCAAGCTATGTCCATCCTGTCCTTGAACACTTCAAGGGATGTGGCAGCCACAACTTCAGCTCCCTGATTACAAATTATTTGGGATTCTATAGTCATCTTCTTGGAATAGGTCAGACTTCCTGGACGTGATTCATTTAACACAATATTAGCCATGTAAAAAGTGAAACCTTGTAAAGTAGAGGGGATTCACTCAACCAGGGCTTTCTTGGACATTAGTTAAAAAAACCAAAACAAATCAAAATAAAAACAAAGACAAACAAAACAAAAAACCACAAACAAACAAAAAAAAGAAAAAACACAAGCATTTCTAGAGGATAACTCATCTGACATGTCCCAAATAACTTCTGCAGGGTGATTAACATATCCTAGGAGTGCCTGTTTCTCACTGTTGATTGTAGAGAGCCTAGGTGTCACAGGGTGGATGTCACCTTATGACATCCATTTTTATAGGAGTCCTGGCTCATGTTTGAAGAGTCCAGATTTTTTAACAAGGATGTTAAAGCAGCTCTTAACAGGTTGATTCCATCTTACTAACTTCACTTATCTGAAATAAGAGCACTTAGAATTTCCCTCTTCAGTAGGAAGAGAAACTTTCAGAAGGTAACTCAGTCCCTGTAACCAATATAATGCAATTTTTGGTCTTAAGATTGATTCATTTAAACTTTCCCCCCTATTTTTCTCCACTGTTTGCAGAGGGGAAGTAGATGACTGTTCTAGAAGCAAAGCCTAGCAATAATCTACTGGCAGATGAGGATCAAGATATTTTGCCTCACACAAACACATCCTAAATCTAAAACTAGGAGGAGTGAACCCCAAGCTGGAGATATCTGTTCTCCCCCTTCTCTGCTGAGACAATCTTCAGTAGACTCTTAGGCCATGATTTATTGCATAGACAAGGTGAGGGCACAGGCTCTGCGCCTGATCATCCACCCTGTGATGTTTCAGCACAGCCAGGGCATGGCCAGGGTTAGCAGTGAGTAGGGACTGTTCCCAAAAGGCAGACTGGAGGCAGCTGACCTATTTTGGAGGCTGAGAGTTTGACTGTATGCAGGGATGGGAGCCAAACTCTCCCAGCAGGACCCAAGAGAGCAGTCCCTAGCCCATTTTATTTGCTGGTGTAACCACAACCTTCAAGACCACGAGGTCACAGGAATACCCCTCCAAGACACCCACTCCATTATTCATTGTGCAAACCTGGAGGAAGAGTTGCTGCTTGCATGAAGAAAGCAACACCACAAGCCTGAATCACAGTCCAGGAATAAAAGTACTGCCCTGATTGTGGTTGCTTCAGTGCTTTAGTGAGCAGGAAAGGGAGCAGGGGGCAGATGGGGCAGCGAGACAGCCCTGTATCAGAGCCTTGCTGTGTCTCCCCTTCATTGTCCATTCCAGAATGCAGCAACATCAATAGAAGGACCATGTTCCCACCAGAGACATTCATCCATGTCCCCACCTGGGTGTCCATTCTCAGTGCTAGACAAACCCAGTGACAGTGCTGGCTTTTGAGCCCTTACACCACCTGGAAGGTTAAAGAACCTGGGCTAGGATTTGAAGGAGAAGGAAAGTTATATTTAGTGTATAAATGTTATGTTTTGAAAACATTTGGCTGCCAAATTTTCCCCTTTCATTTTCTCCCTTTTTTTCTCTGCCCTTTTTTTTTCCTTTTGTGCCCTTTTTCTTTTTGCAACTCGAAAACAAAGCCTGAGGAAGGAAAAAATAAAAAGGCCTGGGATATGAAACTTAAAAGAGCAACTTAAAAAAAAAAAAATGTTTGCTTTTCTGAGAAGTGCAACAGAAGTGTTTCCTTGGAGCAGGGAATTGGCTTATGAAATTGTGATATTACCAAAAAAAAAGGTTTAACTTTGTTTTTGCCAGCCTCATTATTCACTTGTTAAACATAAGCAGCCTGACTGGTGAGATGTGAGGCAGAGATCAGAGATGGAGTCAAAGTTTGCACTCTAAGGTTTATAATCAGAGGAAAACTTGTTTTCAGCTTGATCCATAAATGTTAACTGGTTCCTATCAGCCAAGGAAAATGAAGAAGTGTAGATCAGAAACATATTATTTAAAGGCATGGAGAGAGCCAATGCCAGACCCCTTTTCTACAAAGAGCTCCGGCACCTACTTAAATTCCTGTGATCCACTGAGAGATAAATACCTTCTTTATTATGCACATGTGAACTTGTCAGGTACAGCTCTTGACTCAAATAAAACCCTTCCAGGTCCCAGGTTTACCCTCTAAATGGAGACCTATATTTCTATTTTCCTCCTGCTTCCCAGCCTTTGTATTAGCTGAGACCTGAGAAAAGCAAAAGCAGGAGGGAGATGGTGGTGCGTAGTGTGAGTACAGATCTCAATGCTTGCACATCCCATAAAGTTCAGTTTGGCACCCCCAGGTTCTGTTTCTGCAGAGTCTGAGTGTATTTTTCACAGCAGGGATAGTTTGTTGTATTTGGACAGCATGTTGAAGAGGGTATTGCAATCATTATTTCCCAATCACAATGTGGGAACAAGTAATTTATGATAAAATTACATTCTTTTCTAACTGAACACTAGGAGGGAAATGAGAGATAATCAAGGCAGAATCAACCTCAAAGTTTTCTAGAGAAAAATTTCCAAACTTTGGTCCACATATAGCCATTGTTTAATTGTTTTGGACTGACCAAATGCTGTATATAGGTTTAAGAAAAACAAAACAAAACAAAACAAAACAAAAAATTGTTCCCATTTTTTTTTCCCCCTGAGTTGCAGCCAAAGATCTCTGTTCAGCCAGGCCAGTCTTCCCTGACAGCCCTTCTTTTGGCACATGGGGATGGCCTGCTCCTGCAACTTTAAGATGTCCTATCTGAACAACGTCCAGCCTTTCTGTGTTCCTTTGTCCTTCAGGAGCACTTCCTAAGGGACTTTCTCAACCGTTTACTAAACCAGCCAGGAAGTCAAAGGTAATAGTGCTGCTGACTCCTCTCCTTCCTTCTCCAAGAATCAAAAGCTCTCTCATTTCATGATCACTGTGCTCCAAACAGCCTCTGACCATCACATCATCCCCTGTCCTTCCCTGTGCACACATAGCAAGTCCAGCAGGCACTGTCCCTCCTTGGTTCCCTCACCAGCTGTGTTAGGGAGTTCTCTTCCACACACTCCAGGAACTTCTGAATTTTTTTCTCTCTGCTCTATTGTGTTTCCAGAAGAATCTGGTAAGTTGAAATCCTCTACAAGAGCAAGGACTAGAGATTCTGAGACTTCTGCAAAGTCGCTGGGAAATATTTATACAGAAATATATTCTTCCCTTTTGAATGCAACCTAAATTTATTGGAGTTGTCTTTAATAATAATCTCTACTTTTTTAAGGTAGATGAAAAACAGTCTCAGAACAGATCCCATCACATTGTTACAGTCACTTTTTAAGGCTTTTTTTAAAGATTTAGCTAAAAGTGCATAGTGGAGACTTTGTGATAAGAGAACGCACCTCTTACCATCAACCCTCTTTCTTTCTCATACCAAATATTTAGTTAATCTTTGCAGTATTTTATATCAACCAATTCTTCCTTAAACCCACAAACCAAGACCTACCTCTTGCAGGAAAATAATAATAATAAAAAAAAGATACAAACCTAATAATAATAATTTTTAAAATATCCATTCCCAAGCTAACAAATAAGAGACAAAACCTCGCCTGGCCAACATATGCAACTAATTCTCAGAGAGGTTTTCTGGAAAACCAGTGACAAGATAGGTACTGTGGGCTAGCCCCGGGCAGTCAGCAGTGGCAGAACGCTTCACACAGCCTCATGTGTAAAGTTTCTGAACTGACACAAAGCTTAATGGAAGTGAACCCTGACAACTGTGGCCAACCGACTGTAAGTGACATTCCCTGTGCCTTGCCACTACTCATCCGTCCTCCTTCCCCTGCTGCCCCCCTTCTGCTCCTGCCTCTCCCCCTTGAAGGTGTAATGCCTCCTGTGGGACGCCTTGATGCTGAAACGCCACTGTCCTCTTTGTCAGGTGATTTGCTGACTCCCGACTCCCGTGTAATCAGCCCAGATTCCTTAGGATGGGAGAGTGCCTGGACCCACTTTTAGAAGGAAGCTTAACTGGCAGAGGGATGCTCTGGCAAAGGGCAGGCTGAGATTGTGTCTGAAAGCGCCATCTGCTTACTCTGACATTACTAAAGCCAGATATCAAACCCAGAGAAGGCTGTTTGGGGAAGAAAATCCCTATTTAAATGTTGAGAGCACCTAAAAAAGCTCCCTCAAATCAAGGGTTTTTTGCATTTATTCTTAAATCTAGGTTTTAAAATTTGAGAGGTGACAGGAGCTGTCTCACTTCATCAGTGAATAGCTTTGTGTGTAGTACCTTATTCCTGACTATATTCCTGACTCCTTTTGAAGGCTGGGAAATCAGCCTATTTGTATATAGCAAAGTATGGATCTCTCTACAGTGCTAATGCTTTGTAGCACATCGATCACCTCTTCCCAGAGAGTATTAAAGCACTTTGCAAACACTGGAAATAGCAGTTGCTGTGTAACAGAAGCCTCCTTTTGTTAGGTCTTGCACAAATGCAGCATGAAAGTAAAGCCTTGTCCTAAAAAATACACATCCAACATGGATAAGATAGGCAAAGTTTACAGGGAAAAAAATATGAGAGGATTAAGAAAGGGTGTTTTTATGTAGGTGGTGAAATTATAAACAAGTAGAACTCAGCTCTCAGGAGCAAAGCCTGAAATTCCTTCTGCTAAGCCAAGGTTTGCCCTGGCCTTGCAATTCCTACAGAAAATAGTGATGTATCATTTTCACAGACAGGAAAAATGAAGGTAAACAGGTAAAACTGCTCTTTTCTGAGAGGAAAGAAAACCTCCTTCATTTCTAATTATTATTATCTACCTGCTCCAGTTGCAGAATCTCATCATAGTTTTACAAATTATTGCATCATTTCATAGCCATGTCATGATCTCACAATACTTGGGAGTGGTTTTATTAGGGTAACTGTTCCTAAACTTACACACTTTATATGAATACCATCAATATTTGTTGGTTTTTCTTTTAATGTTTGAAATTCCCTAGGACAGGCAGAAAAAACATGAAAATCTGAATGTAAGGGGCTCTGAAATCTTGAGGAAAATATATTAAAAAGTGTGACTTTTAATGACTTTAAATGTTTAAGTGTGATGACGTCAGGAGCCAGGTCAGCTGCTTTAAGGATGAGTGTAGGTCTCAATAGCCAGAATAAGTGTAAAACTGGGAAGGATTTTCTCCCTCCAGGTATGGGTTGGGATGCAAACCTGATTTTACAATAAGCCATATACATCTACCTATATTAAAAGAGAGGCCCTTGCTCTCAGTCTGAAGAGTAGACACTAATTGACAAAAGAAATATAATCATCAATTGATAAATTCCTCTCGTGTAAGTCACTGTAATCCTGGTTTTAATACATTGTTTGCTTCACTTATCTGCAGATACGTTGTAAGCTGTATTTATACTGCTTTACATGCAAGAGTTTGTTTTTTGAGAATGCAGGAAAGTTGTGAAGATGAAAAACCCCAGAATTCAGTGAAATGATTAATAGTTTATTATACGAAAGAAGCATTTAATCAATAAACTCGTAATGACCTTGGGCAAAACTTAGATTGTGTCCTTTCTGTAGAAAGTGCTCTTAGTTATGAAACTACCAATGGGAATTATCTCTGTAGAACTGCTACTTGAGAAGAAAGAAAGTCAAAATGTATACTAAGTATATAGTATAGACACAATATATATCCTACTTTGAGTGCTGTATCCAGCTCTGGGGTCCCTAGCACAGGAAAAACATGGACCTGCTGGAGTGAGTCCAGAGGAGGCCATCAAGGTGATCAGAGGGATGGAGCACCTCTGCTGTGAGGAAAGGCTGGGAGAATTGGGATTGTTCTGCCTCGAGACAACTTTAGGGTGACCTAATTGCACCGTTCTTTAAGTACCTGAAGAGAGCCAACAGGAAAGATGGAGAAGGGCTTAATACAAGAGCCCAGAATTCCAGGACAAGGGGGAATGGTTTCAAACTGAAAGAGAGAAGGTTTAGTTTAGATATTAGGAAGAAATCCTCTCTGAGGATGGTGAGGCCCTGGCACAGGTTGCCCAGAGAAGCTGTGGCTGCCCCATCCCTGGAAGCGTCCAAGGCCAGGTTGGACGGGGCTTGGAGCAACCTGGGACAGCGGAAGGTGTCCCTGCCCATGGCAGGGGGTTGTAATTAGATGGCCTTTAGGTCTTTTTCCAACCCAAACCTTTCTGTGACTCTACTATTCTAGATCCAGTATAAATTAATTAAAAAATAGAGAGGGAGGCTTATTGGAGGGCTTGAAAACCTGCAGGTCATGCTTGCTTTCTTTATTGCAGTTTTGTTTCTGCAAGGAACAAAAAAATGGTGGCAGAAGTAAGGGAAAAATTAGAAATTGCACATCAGCACTGAAAGACTTGTTTCTTCTTCATAGTTTAGAGATGAGAGGTAGAACTTACACCCTAACAGTGTTTTAAATTTAAAAACCTGTTGTCTATCAGACAATAATTTTTAAGAAGATCCTATACCCACTAACAGTGCATGATTTTGGACACCTCAGGCACTGCATTTTCCTCCATGTACTAGATTCCTTCTTCCACAGGAAGGATACTGCGTGGCAAACATGAAAACTATGCAAGTGACTGTGTGAACAGCACTATTTGCACTCAAAAAATCGTTGGAGGTGCTACATAAATGTTTTACCCAAGGTCACATAAAGAGTCACTAGCAGAGATTGAAATTCAGCTCGAGTCTGCTGAGTCCCATTCAAGTGCCCAAGCAACAAGACCACCTTTTCCAACTGATGTTGAACCCATCATTTGAGAACTAAAATGTTTTGAGGTGGCAGCAACTGACCCCAAAACCCCAAGTTTTATGTGAAAATATTTTCAAGTCTAAACAGTTATGTTAAATGAACCATTAAAAATTAAGCATTGAAATGAACTGACCTGAACAACGAACTAAAACATGCCTGAGGCATCAAACAGGTTTCTATTTTTTTTCCTTTTATTTATGATGGGTGATGTGACAAAAGAATTCACTAAATTCTGAATACTAAATAAATTAGTCATAGCTCAAATGCCACTTCAATAGTTTTTCCAGAGTATAGCCACATAGGAGCTTTTCCTCTTTTGTGCCCCTTTGGCTCACCTGGTCTGTAATATAACTCAAAAATGGAGAAAATTGAAAGACAGTGAAATAAAAAGTCCAAAAGCCAAATCCGCCAAAGTACTTCATCATCTAAGATACAACTGGGTTGAAAGCTGGGCACAAATGTCTGGGATTACTCATATACTTTTGTGTCTCCATGGAAATAGTGAATCAAGTCCAGGTTGGATGGGGCTCTGAGCAACCTGTTCTAGCATGATGTGTCCCTGCCTGTGGCAAGGGGTTGAAACAAAATTAGCTTTAAGGTCCCATCTAACCCAAACCATTCTGTGATTCTGTGATTTATTCTTTCTTAGATGCACCTCAATCCAGGAGCTTCCCATGCATGCATCATGAATAGAGTCAGACAGTGACAGCTGTATTTGGAACCAGAAAATTGCCCAGATGTTAAATACTGCTGGAGATACAGTCTTGTTGTATTATCTATTGGTTCTAATCACAGGGGACTGTTTTTATGTGGCTCGGTTAATGCCATAGTATGGAATGCGGGTCCTTGCCTCAATTTTTTTTTCTACAATAAAAATATTAGCAGCTATGAATACTTTCTTTTGTGACAGATTTCCTTTTTTTTTTTTTTTTTCACTGTGAAGTCAAGCAAACCCAAAAGAAAAAGATATTCAGAAGAAGTGCTCAAGTTTCTGCATATGCCCTAAATCTCTTCTGCTGATGATCAGTTCAGTAGAGGTACTAGGGTGAGTCTGTGAGTTAGGAGTTGCTGCAGGGAGAGAAAGACAGGTGGAAGACTAGAGAAAACACAGTCAAAAAAGAGGAAAATTAGGGGAGAAAGAGCAAAGAGGAAACAGGAAAAAATAAAGAATGAGATGTGAGCAGATTCTCCCTTTGGGGTAGAGATTTTCTCACTGGTTATAAGTAAAGGATTGAGTAAGTACAGATGCTGAAAAATGTGAATTCCTTTAGAAGGCCACATTCGCCCCTTGATGCCCTTCCTAGGTACTCCAGACATGGATTTATTATAAGAACATATGGAGGAGAGGCAGCCATTAGCTGACCTCTGCTTTGTGGGTACTGCAACCTTGGATCTCCTCATGGACACAGAGGAAATGGCTGTGGACGGACAAAAATTGAGTGTCCAAAGTCTATATCCTGGTCTGAAAAACCAGGCCAAGCAAGGATGATAACTTGTAGATTTTGAAGTGTTGGCTAAAAGACCTCCTTTCTGATACTCTTCCTGCATATTTCAGAAACTTTTTCATTTTTTAACTTGGCATCATATCCCTGCTTCAGCCTTTTCTTCCCTGGAATGGAAGAAAACCAACTTTCTCCCACAACTTTAAAACAAAATGGCAAGTAAGTTACAGAGGAAAGATAAATGGGCAGATGGAAAATTTTCTAATTATTTTAGTAATCCCTCTTTGTCAGTCTTTTCCCTTCATAAGGCTCTTAGAATTGTTTCTGTCCTTATCACCCACCCCTTTATTACAGTGCTGAGTAGCTGGAGTTGAGGCTGTGTGTTGTTTCATGGAATCATGAAGTCATCAAGGTTGGAAAGAACCTCCAAGATCATCAAGTCCAACCTTCAGATGATTTGATTTGCAGCTGATCAGTGTGGAGTGTTGACTACAACATTCCTTCTGGAGCAATGCCCATGGATGTTTCATCTCCAGCAGGCATTGATATGAAGGTGAAAACCTCCCATCATGGCCCCACACAGTCCTTTGGCTCCATCCTTACACCTCAAGGCTTCAGAATTAAAGCTGATGTTGTTTTTATCTAACTACTGCAGTGGAGGGAGCTTTAAAAAGCTGTATCCTCACCTTTTATTTCATTACTTTTAAACTGGCATCAAAAGAGAAGTGACTCATCACAAGGACTTGTCTGCTCTAGGCAGATGAGTCGCTCACAGCCCTTTGGTGGGTCCAAACTTTCTGTTTTGTTCATCAACTGGGAATTCTTTGAAGGGCTCAGAGTATAAAAGGGCCATGATCCTGTTCACTCTGCATATGTGAAATGGGAAGAGGATGAAATAAGCAAGTTGCTCCACAAGGATCTCTTTGGTGGGAAAAAAAAAAATAAAATTAATGGAGAGTTCTATCTTTCAAAAGTTTTACTATAATCTTCAGGTTTTGATAAAATATTGCACTTCAGCTTTTCATTTCATTTGCCCTCATCGCAGAAGATTAAACCCGTTCTTTCTTTGCCCCTTTTCTTCCAGAACCTAAGCAAAATAGATCTATTTTCCAGTACTTTTCCTTACTTAAATCTCCAATTTTTTACAATTTATAAATTTGTTTATATTGTGGAATCTTCACCCTTGGAGATATTCAAAAGCCAAGTGGACACGATCTGATATAACTGGCTCTAGGTTTGGACTAGTTGAACTCCAGAGGTCCCTTCCAACCTCAACCATTCTCTGATTCTAGAAGTTTGTGATTCACGACTTCAGATTTCACTATTCATATGTAATGTTCCCTTTTCCAGTAATTTCTTAGGCTGTGCTGTAGAAAGGGCTGTCTAGAGAAGGAAAGACATTCTCTGGCATATGACAGGCTACAAATAATCCCGCCTTGCTTAGACACACCCTGCTGTGAGCGGGATATACTTTGCCTAAGGAATGGGGCTGCTGGTTCCCTCCCCATGCTGTACAAAGGCAAAAGGCAGCAGCAGCCTTGGCGAGGAATGTTTGGTGGGCTACAATTTGTGACAGCTGCCCCCACTCCAGGGAGGTAAAACAGCCTCAAAGAGAATAAGAAATGCTGAGGTCTCCTTCCCAAAGCTGGAAACGCTTATGCTTGCTCCAGTCACCTCCCACCAAAAAAAGCTGAGTGTCTCGACAGAGAAATTTGAAATCTTGGCAACCTTCCATGGAGGAAAATAATCTTTAAGGAGCCTCAAAACTGCCCTTGGGCAAATCCTCTTTTCATAGTCAAAATAATAATAATTAATGAAATTCCACAGTATTCAGAAAAAAGCCATAGCTTTTAGAAAATCTCCAGGCTGCCATTTCCAATTATAAATTGCCATATCCAGTAACATCATCCTGATAAAGTGGAAGGCTGATCTGTACAGGCAAGTGAGGATGCATCTAAAGTTGAGATAATATCAGCACCTCTCCCTGAAGATATAAAATAAACTGCACCATTTTATTAGATTAACATATTGAAATAAAACTTAGCATCCCTCCCCCTTTGCCCAATCTAGTGCAAGGGAGCTCAATATTGGATTATTGGATTCACCTTGCTCTTTGGGGATGGATGGTTAACTCTTTCCAGTAAAAAGACACCTGATATTCAGTCTAACTGCCCAACACATTCTTGTTAAAAGAAATATTTTACTGAAAATAGAGACCAAAAAAAATAAAAATAAAATAAACAGGTAAACATTGACATGCAAAGAGTGAGGTGAGGTTCTGCTTTTAACAACATGCTATGAAGAGGGTTTAGAACTCACTCTTCCACTCTCTAATTGCTAATCTACAATGGCATCATTTCAGAGGGTCAGATTAGGTCATCCCTCAGAATTTCCATGACAAAAGCCAGTGATGTTAATGTGGATTCATGGAGCCCAGCACATATTGCAGAATAATTTTGCAGCACTGTAAATTTGATTTATTCAATATTTTTGGGGAATTGCATATGATGTCCTCACCATCAAACAGTGGAATGAATTGATTTGTTCTTCTGATGTGACAGATTAAAAAAGTGACCATACTCAGTTAGGTATAATACCTGAATTTGGGCAGTTTGCTTTTGTGCAAAGAATAGAAAACTGTGTCCAGTGAGAGCCAAGATTCAGTCTGTAGAATTGAAACATCTAAGGTGAAATTTAAAATATTTTCATGAAACAATTAGAATTTGCTAAATTTTGTTTTTCTGCTCTGCTTTTTCTCTAATCTCAGAATGATAACTTGTGCTTGTAAAATGACTTGTCAGTCTATTTTTATTCCGTTGACAAAATTTTTGCACCCTAATATTTTTTTTGTCTCAGGGAATATGTCCACCACAACTAAATGTTTACTCCTGTGATAATGAAGCTAGGAATCAGTACTTTAATTTAATCCTGAAGTTTGAAAATCAGTGGGATTTGTTTTTACAACTGTAAATAAGGTGAGAGGAAGAAAGGAAATTGTACTGATCTTTCCTTGATTTTCAGTAAGTTATTCCAGTTATAATCATGGAATAGGTTGTGTTGGAAAGAACATTAAAGATCATCCATGGACAGGGACACCTTCCACTATCCTAGGTTGCTCCAAGCCCCATCCAACCCAGCCTGGGACACTTCCAGGGATGGGGCAGCCACAGCTTCTCTGGGAAATCTATGCCAGGGCCTCAGCACCTTCCCAGGGAAGATTTTTTCCTAATATCCAATCTAAACCTGCTCTTGGCAGCAGTTTCTCTCCACATTTCTTGTAGGACCCTTGGCCACGTGCTCAACTGGACAGCACTCACCAGCCTCACACCATTTCAGGGTATCTCCTGCTCTGTCCTCTGGATCAGTCTTACAACTGGAAGAGTGAACATTTCCCTCTGGGATGGCAAAAGTTGTCCCACAAAGGTATTTCCTGAGGATAAATACTCTTGATGGTGTCAAGGGGGGGGAAGAATTGCCCTCTGTGAGATTAACAGCATCTAAGGATCATCTCCAGACAGAATCTACCCTAATGTAAACGAGAAATGTGCTGCTTTTAAATATCTAAAATGACACAAATCCTGCCCCACCAACATGAAATAATCCCTCCAAATAAACTCTTTTTTTATAAACCAATCACAGTCATGAATATGCATTTTCTAAAAAAAAACCCAAACAAACAAAAAAAAAAAACCAACAAAAATAGGTAATTTTGTTTCTTCCTTTAGAATGGAACTGAATTCCTGTACAATTGAAAATCAAGCAAGATAAAAAGTCTATTAGCAGTTCTGCTCTTTTGTCTGTTTTCTACACATTGAAAAAGCAAAGAAGCAACACTCCATTATACCCTTGTACTCCAGCTGCTGGTTTTGTCTAATATAGGGTCAAGCACAGATATTCCAATTCAAAAATACATTTAAAAACAGTGGAGGGTCTCCATCAATTGTAATATGGAATTTGAACATGTCTTTGTATCCCATCTTAAAATATATCACCCTCAGCCTTATAGAAATGTGCTTGCAGAGGGACGATTTATAAATCATTCACTAACAGATGATGTTACAACTAAAGCAGTGGGAGTTTTGAAATACCTACATCAGATTAGGCTTGTGTTTATTTCAAAAAAAGCTCTGATCTACTTTGGATTTTTGGCAGGCACAACATGAGCCCAACATGAACTACTGTAAATCAAAGCCTTTTTTGAAAGTCAAACTTGGAACACTTCCAATCTCAATTAAAAAACATTTGATGCCTTTTGGACGTCAATTTTTAAAATAATTTTTTCTTCTCATTTACACTGTCCAGACCTGTCCATAACAAAGATCCCACCAGGAACAAATGAAATAGCAAATATTTTTTATGTTTCCTTTATTTTTGGCTCTTTTCAAATGTATTTTTCCCTGTGGTAATTTTACAATAAACAAATTAAAAGAGAAAATCTTTCACAGCCATCCACTTAAATTAGTCAAGATTAACATTTCATATGCATTGAATAGTTTCTCTCAGATATAAATGACAGCAGAAAAGATAGAAATTAGGCAGTAATCAAAATCATGAAAGCTTTCATGAAAGTTTTCATGCTTTTCCTCCCTTACCCCTCCAAGATTGTGATACACAAATTACTTATGACTAACTCAGCTGCCTTTGTGTGGTCTAACACAAATCCACTGGCAAGAGCTGCCTTTTAAAGTTAAATAGATCCTAATACACCAACATTTTTTGTTAGATAATAAATATAAATATTAGTGGGAGATACTTAAATGTAATCAATTTTGCATATAACCACACTTACAAACAGTAGAATAGTTTTTCTATTAACTACAGAATCACCTTTTTATTAACACATCTCAGAGTAGAGCCTCTGTTAATAAGATCTGATAATGGGATTTTTAACCTTCTGCACCAGGAAAGGGCTTCAGGACAGAAGCTTCTCGCTCTCAGTCTGCTGAGGGTCAAAGAGTAGGTCCAATAGATAAGGAAAAAACAAATGGAAAGGCTCTGAGTGACTCATTGTTCTGGAAATTTGAAATCTCATAGTGTTCACAACCTTGATATAAATAACTTAATAAACTCAAAACAATGAGATCTCCTGCAGGTGAAAAATCCAGCCCCAGTCTGCAGGGTAGGATTGTGCCAAGACTGGTATGGAACTGTCGAATGCAAAAATTCCCAATAATGCTCACTATTGTTCCTACATGCACTCCTGAGATGGTCTGGACTTGATCTGCACCGGCCTAATTTCACTGCCTTACTAACCCTGGCACAGGTGAAATCATCTTGGTGTACATCTTGTAGCCAGGATTTTAATTTGTGAAGCTTTTTAGCTTCACCTGCTCTGGGTTGGGCTGCCTGCCCATGGTCACCTGCAGGAGGTGTCTGATTGAACTTGTTCTCTTGTTGCAATGCAGCACAAGAAAAACCTCATAGTCACCACTGGGAAAACATGTTCCATCTTAGAAAACATATTCAGCTGTGGCTTCAGGCTCTCAAAGTGCTGTGATTCATATATTTTGCTACAATGACCATTAGTATTTCCATAAATGTTGTCATGGGTGCAAAGCCTCAGCCAGTCTTCACTTAACTGTGTTAATATAACTTTGCAGTGAGATGTGGAGTGCAACGTTAACCATTCAACAGAACTGAAAGGTATTTCCTTATGGATTTGATCCATATCTATCTCAGCATTTTGTAACTTGACTTGCCGCTTTCAGTGACATTCAGTAAACACCTCAGTGAAGCGAATGTCACATAATTTCAGAATGCATTCTTCGCTCTGAGCAGCCCAGAATACCTAAGCCTTGTCACATCTCTGTCAAATTTCAGAGCATGATACATTTCTGTGATAGACTTTGCACAAAATCCTACAATAGAAGGAACTTGCTGAAACTTTCCCACTATTTCTCTCTGATTATTTTCTGAGTTGGGGAAGCAAAAAGAGAAGCTTTCAAAGCAAAAAGGGGAAGTGAGATACCCCAGAATGTGCAGTTTTGTGACAAGGTACCTTGGCTTTAAAAGCCTTGGTGTAAATGCACCTGTGTCAGATGAATTTGTAACCCAGCACATGATGTATTTTAAATCCCAGCGCTTGAACTGCCACAAGAGAGGTGAGCAGAATTGTAGCAGTGTCAAAAAGTGGGAATCCGCCAAATTCCTACTTGGTTTGGTTTTGTGATTTTAGACATGATCTGTAGCACACAATACATTTCACCCAAGTTGTACCAACTAAGCATTAAATGCTTATCCTGAAAAAGTGACACATAGTTCTGTGTTGAGTAAGCTACATTTCAATGTCTACAGAGGAACAATGCAGGTCTCTCTATTGAAACCAGGTGAGTAAGTTCCTTTTACAGTCAATGGAGACCAGATCAAAACAGTCAATAAAGAAGATTCATTTCCCGTAAGAGCATATTAAGGTGTCCTCCCTGATCTTTGGCTACCTCTCCAGTAGAATTTGGGTCTCACTTAGATCCTTGTATTGTTTCTGCCAATTGTGTGAGGCTGTTTTGCGTGCACTATATTCCTTTCATTAAGAAAATAAGCCACCTACAAGTAGGAAAATAAATTCCTACATTTGTTTAAGATCTTTTTGAACATCGGCCATTTTGTGTCTCTCTTTTTCATCCCTGTCAATGGTTTCTGCAAATGAGGTCTAAATTTAAGCCTCTTGTCCTGATTACCAGAAGATAGGAGCCAGTATCTCTAGGTCAACAAATTTTTGTCTACTTACTCATGTGGACAAGCTGAAGGAAAAGAGTCATTGCAGAATCAGGAATGCCATAGTGGCTAAAGTCCTATGGCCACGGGTTATGCAGTTGGGTTATACCATAACCTGGCAGAGATTGTCACTCACAGCTTTGCACTGTTTCCTCTTGTCCTGTTGGCTTGCTACTTCCTCGGCCCCATCTCTAACCTACTGACCATCTCTGTGTAGAGTCACCAAGCCTGAAAACGTCCATGTCACTGATTTGTCCCTGACTATGTTCCAAGGAATTCAAGTTGAAGCTTGCATAAACTGGGGTTTATCAACACACTCCTTGCTTGCTCTTTTGTGGAAGCCCATACAGTAGGAGGATAAAAATGTTTATGGCAGTCATTAGGAGCTCATTAGATCTCATTAGGAGGTCGGCTCTTTTATGGCCCTTATTTCTGAATTTCTTGCAATCTTTGCTGTGTTAATCTCCATTGCTCCAATAAGGTAAATTGGGAGATAGTGACACACAAGGTGTGAGGGATTAGTCTACATTATCCATAACTAGAGTCAAAGATGACCTGGTTGACTCCCCTACCTTTCCTTTAAGTCTGAAGTAAAACCTCCCTGAAGTACTGTCATATGTTGCTATACATTGGCTCTTTTTTTGTATTATCACTCAATATATCTTCTGAGTCTCTTCCTGTTGGGCTTTCCTTTCAATATGTCATTGCAGCATTCTAGCTACGTATTTGAATATTGCAAAAGCTGTGAGTAAAACATTAGAACAAGAGAACACCAGATAAAAAATCCCATTTGTGGATACAAAACTTCTTAAATTGCCATTATATATTTTGATGATTTCTTAGCCTGTGGGTTCTATCACTATAATTTGCAGTGTATGAGTTTTAATAAGTCAATTATAAATGTAATGTATGCTGCAAATATCACCACGGCAGCAGCTTAATAAACAGAGCTTTTTAGAAATCTTATCCTCAAAACAGAGTTAATGTACCGTTCTTCTAATTTATAATCAAAATGCAAAACAAAATTCAGCTCAACAATTATAGCATAGCTGAGGTGCTTCATATCATTAAATTGAAATACCTGAAGGCAAACCTCTTCTCTAACTGTAAAATACATTAAACAACTACATGTGTATATGGGGATAATACACATATTTGTGTCTGTATATGCATGTATCTGCATTTACTTCTACCTACATTTTTAGATGGAGAGGAAACATATATACTCATATTCCTCTGGAGTATGATTTCTCAGCAAGGCACAAAGTTTATAGCAGAATGATTTTGTCATATCCACATTGCTCTAGTGCAGAGAAGGCATTTTGCAGAATGTATGTTGCAATCTTGTTCTTAATAAGGTACAAAAAAACCCCAAGGAAACTCACTCAGAGAGTCTCAGCCTCATATGAACATTATTACTACTTTTCTAATTCCCAGAGCAGTCAAACCTATGTTTCTACTGAGTATTACAGTCATAACCCATCTTCCTAAAGTGTCCAAATCCTCTACATAGTCAACATTTCTGCCTTGGGAAAGGCCAGGTGTGTGCCTGACAGCCAGGTAATTGGAATAACAACCTTTTGGCAAGCCTGAATACTTGCTGACATCTTTAATTTTGGAAAGCTACTCATCTAAAGATTAGGTGCCTGGTCTGTGTTATTCATCTGAGCTACATCTCATCAGAGCAGAAAGATTAATATTTCCAGACGAGAACTCATCTCTTTTGAGAAACCTGAAAGCTAGAGTTGCCTGGAGTTCTGATCTCTCTCCGTTAATTACATGGGAGTCTTTGGTGATTAATGTGAACTGCGTGTTTAAAACTGAGGTTGCTGTACTCCTTCCATTCCTTCATCCAGCCCACAGTGTTACAGGGATGATCTGCTATGTAACATGTTCAGAATATTGCATGTGTAACCCTTTGAATTAAACACATATGAGCTAATGGGAAATTTTTTTTTGCTGCTATTTTAACACTCAATATACTTGATAAAAAATTTGTTTTCACTGGTGTCTTCTGGAAAGAAATAAAACAAAACTGTGTGAATGCACAGTTCACATTGGATTGCTCAACCACCTTCAGTGATTTCCTAATTGTTCTGCATACTACATTCACTAGCATATATACAGTATTTACTGGGAGGCAGCAGAGCAAAATTGTGGCAGAAGTTAAAACCAAAAGATGCATCATGCATTCTCCACAGCAAAGGGGTTTTTTTCCCTTTACTTTGAGCCCTGATCCTACTCCCATTTTTATCATTAACCAGTGTCCACTGTGAATCCAGTGACATTAGATTCTTCTGAAAGTTTAAATGATTGTGCGGGAGAATTTGAATTTCAGTGCATGTAAGAAGGTGCCATTAGGTAGGTACAATAGGGTCGAGGAAAGTGAAATTGATGCCACTGATTCAGGTGGTGACATTCCAAAGGCATTTAGAAAAGCCTGGTTGCTTTCAATTTCAACTTAATGCCAGGGAAAGGGCTATATCAGGAAGGAAGAAGCAACAAAACTCTTCTAGCGATGATCACTGAGTTGGTATCTCTTCCCATCAGCCTGACATCTAACCTAAAGTTAGGATTCAGAGAATCATGGAGTTGTTTGATTTGGAAGGGACCTTAAATATCATCTAGTTCCAACCCCCTAACATGGGCAGGGATAAAATGATCTTATATTAGATACCTATATGATAATTGTCAACTTCTAAGCAAATTACATTTTTTCCAAGTTTTTCTTTTATAAAGGGAACAAGAATAAGTTCTTTTAAGACAGGATTCATTTGATGTATTTTAGAGTCTACTTTAGGGTAAGATGAATAGCAAACTGAATAAGCCAATTTCTCTCTTTTATAGGAGAGACAGTTTAGAAAACCCTCAAGCCATCAGTACTCAATCCCTCTTCAGGGTGTAATTTGTCATGTTCTCAGAATGCTTTTCTATGTAATTTCTCTTCTTCAGTACAGTCTAGCTGCTTATGCCCACCTTTTTTAGACCCATCTGTGATGTAGAAGTAGACAGGTGTAGCACAGCATGCCAGTATTCTCCTGGGAATCACTGGGAAACTGGAGGATCCATCCCCTAACTTTGCTTTCTAGGAAATTTCTGAAATACAGCTCATGGACTACATCTCCTTTTTGTTTGGAAAGTGTTTAGAAGATGACCAAGAAAAGCAGTTGGTATTGCAGGGTCAGAGGGAATAGTGTCCTCGCTTAGAAGGCTGGCCATGAACATGGCCAGCACTGACTCCTTTCCACAAGCTTTCAGCACCTGAGAGAGACAATGGACATTGGGAATTACAATAATATCCCTGTACCACAGTGAGTGTCTGAGCAATTTCACATCCAGTGTGACTAAAATGCAAGTTATTTCATGAAAGGGAGACGCTTTTTCTGACCTACTCACAGTTTTGGTTGCTTCTACATGAGGAAGATGCACTAGATACATGTTGACAGCCCCTGGCAGTCTTCTCAAGCTGCACAGAGATAAAATGAATTGCTAAAAACAAGAAATAGTTTTGAATGGAGAGTAGATGTAGGAATTGCAATGACAGAATAGAAGGACCATATTTTTTATGTTTCTTCTGTAGCTTCTGAAAAGATATTTTTATATTTGGCTATTTTTTTGTTATTTATCTGCCTTTATTTCTGTTTTCCACCTGTACTGCTTGAATTTGATCTTTTATGTGCCGTATGAACAAAGTGCATTTCAAACACTGCTTATGCAGACAATAACATTATCCAAAATATGGTAGACTACAAATGCCCCTGATGTCATGTGCTAAGCAGCAAAACATTTTTCAGTAGGGTTGAAGAGAAACCTCCAAACAGCTCCAATCAGAAAGTATTTGCTCTGACAGACCAGAGAAATGAAATGGAGAAGTAAAGGATGTCACAAATTGCAGAATTCAAAACCCATAAAAAAGGGGGTTGGGTTCAACTGGGGTAAATCACCGTTATTCTGTTCCCAATTTCCAATTCAAAAGCGTTGGATGGTAACCCAGGACTTACCAACTATTTCCATCAGGCAAAACTTCTGTGAAGGCACATTCAACACAATCGGGCAAGAAGTTTTTTTCTTAAATGGATGAAACTCCTATGAGAGTCAAGGAAATTCATCAAGGTGCTTTATTTATTGTCAAGACTAGAGGCAAAAAGTGGGACTCACTCATGAGAGGGTTAAACATAAGAGCCTCTTAAGGGTTTCTATGCCTTGTCTCTTTTGCTTCCGAAAGTCAAAGAGCTTGAATTGCCCAGACTTTTCCTCTCACCCATGCCCTCAGCAGAGGCAGCAAGCCCAGACTTTGAGTCCTCAGTCTAGATGTGTATTATCCTCAGCTTTAGGAAACCTTTCAGCTTTCTTTATGCAGCTGAGATAATTTTATTCTGTGATAGTCACAATCTCAGACTACTTGAGTCAAAAAAATAACCCACTAAGAGATAGGTGTGGACGGGTATGCTGAGACTCACCCATCATTATTTTTCCTGCCCACTCCTCTCCTCTCAGCTCACCTTAATCTTACATGGAAACCTGGAGAAATTAATAAGAAATACCAGACATAATGTTTTGCGACACTTGCAAAGCGTGCCTTGCCTTCCAGACAGGATTTCCTCAGTCTGCTCTGTTCTAGATAGGGAACCATCCTTCGCTCTGCCACTACCACTCAGGCACAACAAGGGAGAAAGGGGCATTACACAGTACAATTTCCACTGCCTTGCCGTATCTCATTTACTCTTGCTACTGAAATACACAGCCCCTAATTAGCTTGTCCGGCTCCACCTTTTTAAAAAGAAATCTGAGATGGAAAAAGAAAAAAGAAGTCATTTATGACTGACTAACATTCATTAAAACTTGTAACTAGTTTGTTTATTGAAACCAGACGGCATTTCTTCCCCTTCCCAGCCTGTCACTGTGTGGTATATTCACATATAAGGCATCAATAATTATACAATGCATTACAAATGAGCTTTTAAAGCCAGGATGCAAATCAGGAATGTAAATGTGGCTTCTAAATTGGCTATGTTAATATGAAATATGATTCTTTCTAATAGAGTGGGAGTGAGCCCCAGCGGTATTGATCTTTTCCCTTTTCTGCTTGAACCCCCCCCCAGTTAAGCAGCAGTGTCGTTTCACCTCCCCTCGCTGAGACTCATCTGGTCAAGTCGAAGTCTTTCCTCTTATTTGCCTGTGCTGAGCCATGAGCACTAAATGAAGCGAGTAATTTGGTGCATTGTTGGGGGGGACGGGAGGAGGGGGACTGGGGAAGGGGGGCAGCTGACAGTGAATGGTGTCAGCTGCAGAGGCAGCAGAAAAAGCCGACATCTTAATAAAACAGCCTCGGGCAAAATCCCATTAAAGCCTTCAGAAGCTTGTTTCCCTGCAGTTGAGCAGGTAGGCGTAGTGCACTGCGTGGCAGCCCTGAGTGCTCTCTGGGAGCCCAGTTCAAAAAAAAAATAAATAAAAAAAAAATAAGGGCGGGGGAGGGGGGGAGGAATTGAGTGCTTTTTTTCCCCCCCACCCTCTTTCCACCACCCCCCTGATCTAAATCATCCAGCAGCCTCTGCTCCTCAGAGTCATTTGCAAGGCAGAGAGAGAAGGGAGGGCGGGCAGAGAGCGGTGTGCGCCTTGATGTGCAGGGACTAAGTGCCTATGCAGCGGCAGGAGCTGCTGGCTCGCCCATTAGCGCTCCAGCGCAGACCTCGGGCTGACCTTTGGAGAGCAGAGGGAACGGGGGGACACGGGCAGAATGACAATGAGGACACGGGGCAGCGGCGGAGCTGAGCACATGGGTGGTGAACGGGGAAAAAGGGATAGGGTGGTGGGTTGAGAACAATGGGAGGTGATAAACTCTCCCCTAAATCTCTGCTTTCTAAAATTAATTCTTGCTACGTATTGCTGGGGAGCAATCACCCCACACGTGTTTTGCTTGAACGAGCAGTGGATGGACATAATTCTGTTTTGATGAAGGTTCTGTGCACTGTGGCACTGAGGGACTGTACGAGTACATAGAGCCAGGCAGATTGCCCATGTCCTCCAGGAGTCGTGGCTTCAATAAGAAAAAAGGCTCATTAAAATACACAGTTAAAAACCTTTCATCCCCTTTGAGGCATCTTCTCAGTCTCAAACACATCCCTCTCTTGGTGATGATCCTTCCTCATAGGTGAGTTCTGGGTACATGGACTTCTGGAGCACTTCTAGACACTTTATACATGAGTTTATATTGCAGAGATCTGGTGGATACTGACAGTTCAATGCACAGGGAGGAACAATTCTGTCTGACTCACACCATCATGTAGCTCATCTGACTCTAATAAAGCATGGCAGCCTCCTAAACAGATAGATGATGCTCTTTGTACATTTGAAAGACAAGTCAGGTCTCTTAAGAGAATACAGTCTGCTTTGGCTCAAGATCACTGTACCTCTGCATTGTAGATTTAATGTTTGATGGGTGTCTGACTGAAAAAAAAAAGTAAAATAAATATAGCTTTCTTAAGTTAAATCAATTTTATCTGTTCTGTCAAAACCATTTGGGTTTATGAATGACCCTCTGCTGAAAGAACATCCTCAATGCATCTGGAACTTGGTGCAGCAGCTTTTGTTCAGCTATCAATCATTTCTGCTGAGGGCAAGGAAGTAAGAAGTCTGCTTGGCTCTTAGTTTAGCCAAAAAATATGGTTAAATCTGTACTAACTTCGCCCTTATTTCTCTGTCTGTAAAGAGTAATAGCCAAGCTTTTACTTTGCCCAGGGTCTGTTGCCTCTGCTATAGGCTGTAATATCCAGGCAAGTACCAGAAGGAATAATCACATCTCTGACAAGGAGAACACTTACTACATTGTGGCTAAATTGATTTGGTTTTGCCAGTGGCATGAGACCAAGTCAAGCCACCGGTAGCTGGGTACAATTTTGTGGACTTCAGTAGAAGCTTCTCTACATTTTGTTTTTCCCTGAGAGCTCAGCTAGAAAAATCTCAAATCATTCCTGTACTGTGAATTCCTACTCCTTTTTTCCTCTGTTCTTTTCTATCTTTATTCCCTCTTTAGCAATTCCTCCTTTTCCCTGTTTCCTTTCCTTCCTCACTTTTTATTTTAAAATCTGTCTTTCTGCTCTGGAAAGTCCCAAAGCATTTCCCAGCCTGCAATTTTAAAGTTTGATTCCCCCACGAGTGTGCATCTACTGGCAACTGAACAAATGGGATTATTCCCTCACCTCTGAAATGCAGCCACTTCTGAGGTAGAGCACTGTAGCCATTCTGTCTTCAGCATGTGCCTTGGGTCTCTGGAGAGGGAATGAAGAATAACCTTTTCACCTAAAAGTACCTTTTTAGGTAAGCTGAATATAACTTGGAATTAAGCCAGAATGCCACAGTTAACACTGCTTTGTGAGTGAGCACAGCTTGGGATTGTGACCAGAAATGTCAGAACATTCCTTTGATGTCTTTCTGTTGGACCTGTCAATGGAAAGTGCAAAAGTATCATCTTTCTCTTATATGTATATATTACAAGTATATCTCTGTGTGTGTGTGTCTGTGTGTGTGTGTACACTCCAAGGTTTTGGAAACAGAGCTTCCTGGAAAGACAAACAGAAGCAAACATCTAGTGGGAAACGTTTTCATAATGGTAAATCCTTCTGGTGGATTGATGTTCCAGTGGATCTCATCATATCTGCAATGGTTTTTAAAACCTTTGAGGAAATGCAAATAGAACTGTATGGTATAGCCGCAGAAAGGACTTCTTTTTCACAGTATCCTTCAGTGAGATATTATTAGTCTGATGATGTGACGCTAGGCACACAGCACCTTCATCTCCTCTTTTAGGTTCTTCTGTTGCTCATGGATTGTTTATACAACTCAGTCTGGCTAAAATGTTTGTTCATCCTTTATTTATGTACACCCAGTTGCTTTGCCCTTATGGGAACTCCACAGGTCACTAACTTTAGCTGCATCCATGTGTTGAGAAGTTCAACCTCAGAGAGAATTTTTCTGCCTCCTACCTGAAGTCTCAGCATGGCCAAGACAACAGGATCAACTCTTTAGGTTTACAGAAGAAACCATCAGGAATGCAGTCAATGCAGGGAAGATCCCACCTTAGGTCTCAAAACTTGATGCCTCACTTGGAGTAAGAGATGCCACTTCTATGCCTTGTACTGTCTGGCTGAATCACATCATCAAATCATCGTCTCATACATTACTTTGAGTGACGCTGGTTAAAAAGTCAATCTTTGAGGCTCTACAAGTTTGTCTGAAATTCTATGGTGAAGAGTTTTTGTTTTATCAAAGCAGAACATCTCCCAATCTGGCCTTCTCAAATGCACAAAAAGTTTGCCCCAGACACCCATTGGAGAGACAGAAAAGTCTTTTTGGGGATCAGTAGCTGTCTTTAAATAGGAAACATCAGCAGCAGCAAGATTGTGACAATTAAAATGTTAGTGGTTTTTGTTTCTTTTTCCTTGTGAGTTAGAACGTTGAGAATTCTGGATTTATGTCCCAGCTGCAAGAATCAGGAAGGATCCTAACAGCACTCTCCAGGGTTTGTTTTTTTTTTCAATATTACATGAAGAGTGGAGAAACCAATCAATCTTACATACATCCATTGGATGACTTTTAGGTTAAACTCAGCCTTGTTTAGTTCATCTGATCCCAAAGAGTGCAGGAAAATGCAGTTACTTGGTTTATTACTCCTGTAAATAAGGAACACTAAGGGTGGATGAGGTGTAAAAGGTCACTCAAAATTTGTAGCTTTTACAGTTTTATCGGTGTAGTAACATGTTTACTACTGACAAAAGACCCAAAACAGCAAAAGGAAATCTGGCATCAACAGAGGGAACAACACTGGAAGAGTCGAGGATGGAAAGCCTTATTTTCCCTTAGATCTGTCAAGCACACCCTTGTGTGTCAGTGTGCACATGCATAAATACATATATATGCAAAAATATGTAATGGCCTGTCTGTTATGTGTTTGTATACATTTGAATCAGGTGTAAACACCAAAGTAGTAATGCTGCATTTGCATATTCAGGCACACTCATTTCTTGAAAAGCAACCAAAACCCTTCCTCTGTGTCTATGTTCATACTTTCACGTTGATGCGCATACAAGCACATCTTTCTCCTCCTGCTTTTCCTTGTCAGAACAGATTTTGGTATTCCATTCTGGCATAACTTAAATCTATAGTGTAGTATTTTTCTTTCTTTTTTTTTTATTTTTTTAAGAATAATCAATGAAGAGAAACTGTTCGAATTTTCTTCAGCTGCTTATGTTAATTCCTGTGATGATTCATTTGAAGTGTATGTAACTAGGTGTCTCTCAAGTGTGTGCTGCATCACAGTTACCTCCAAGGCTCTGTATGTGAGGGAGGTGCAACAGAGAATCAGTCCAGCCTTGTACTGACCCATCAGAGGCAGGAGAAGGAGCCGAACATCCTTGGGAAATTTGTTTATAAATTCTTGTGACCTGGGTATGTTGCCCAGAGGAACTGTGGCTGCCCCATCCCTGGAAGTGTTCAAGGCCAGGCTGGATGGGGCTTTGAGCAACATGATCTAGTGAAAGGTGTTCCTGACCATGGCAGGGGGCTGGAACTGTGTGATCTTTAAGGTCCCTCCCAACCCAAACCCATGCAGGATCCTGAGAAGCTTGATATCTCGGGACAAACTGCGGTTCATGCAATTACATCCCATCATATTGATGGTACATGTCATGACTAAACTCTACACATGAAGTCCAACAGATCAAGTGCTTTACAGGGACCACCAGGAACGTACTCTCTCTTCTCCAGATTACAAAAGGAGCAACAAGAGAAACATCTTCTAAACTTTAACACAGCAGTGACCACTGAGGAAATGACATGAATCTGAGTCAGGGGAGGTTTAGGTTGGATATCGGGAAAAAATTTTTCTCCAAGAGGGTGTTTGAGCACTGGAACCATCTCCACAGGGAAATGATCCCAGCATCAAGGCTGTCTGAGCTCAAGAAGCAATTGGATATTGCTCCCAGGCACATGGTGTGACCCTTGGGGTATCCTGTGCAGGGTCAGGAATTGGACTCAATGATCCTGTTGTGTCCTTTCCATCTCAGGATATTCTCTTACTGTGCTACAGGTATTAAGAACATAAATAAAATATCAGCTTGCATAAAGAATGAGGTACCTCAAATAAGGCTTTCCTGCATCACAAATACTAAGTATTTAATTTGCTGCATGAATTTTAAACACTTTTTATCATGGTCTGTTTCCACTGAAGTCAAAAGTAAATCTTTCACGCTCTTGTATTTCTCATCATGTGAAAAATCCTATTGAATTCACAGGATGTATATGAGCAAATATTTAAGCTTCTACATGCACTTTTTTTGCAGGATCAAAGCCTAAGGTCAAATCTCATTTCCAAAAAGCTTCTTGCCTTGAAAATCAAAGCTAACTTAGTGCAAAAGAAATTCTCATTATTGCCTTCTCTTTCCATTCAGCCATGAAATAACCCATATCTCTTGGAAAAAAACATTATTGGGTATAGAAAGCTTCCAGAAGAAAGAAGATGAGGAACACAGGCTTGTCTGAGATCCTGTTAGTCTCAAGACAAGATAATGAGTCTGTGATTTCTTAATAGTAGTGTAAAATACTATATTTTAAAGACATACATCTACAACCTCTCAATCAAAGCATTCTTATACCATGCAACCTTATTTGATTTTCTGTCTTTAAAATGTTCTTTTAACCTGATGTCCCTTTAAACTAAGTGACATTATTCTGAAAAATGCTCAGTATTTTCACCAGTTTTATCTTGTCTTATCCACCTCCTGCCTTCCACATACTTTAAGAGGGGATTTTTCCAAAGAAGCCTGGGAAAACCCTTTTCCCACACTGAATTTCCTGAAGTGTGTGTTTTGGGTAGCACAGGAAGGAATTGTTCACACCATCCTCATCACACTGAATCAGCCTTGGGGCTAATACCTGCAGGTTATCCCTTTGCTAGCAAATTAGTGTCAGGAAAATGGACTCAGATGCCAAAACTTAACCGTTTATAGAATTAAATTTTTAGAGTAATCCCCGACATCTTTTGGCACGGATCAGCTTACACTCACCCCTTCCAAATACTGTGCTTGGTCTCAGCACTATTCCAGAGGGGCAGAAGGATGAGACCAGTCTATTTTGAAAGATAAAAGATGTTAATAAATGTGGCCAGAGAGCAGGCTCTGGCAGTTTCAGTATACTGAAGACTCTGCCTTAGATTCCAGGTGCTTTGAACTATCCTCAGACTGCCTGCCAGAGGGGGCTTTGCCTCCACTCCTCCCAAGTACAAATCAGATCCCAGATATCACTTTCCTGGGCAAGCTCCAGGATGGTTTTTGAAGAGAGACAGAAATGCATGAGTCAGTGTACCTGCACGGATGCAAAGAGGTTTACATAAATCTGTCCTTATCCAGAATGGGATCTTAGACTGCAACAGTGATGTAAAGAAATAGAAAAAGCAAACAAACAAACAAAAAAGCAACCAACCCAACAAAAAAAAAAAAAAAGACCAAACAAACAAAAAAACCCCCATCAACTATGGTATTCACACTGATTTTGAGTACAGGGGATGTTAGAATGAGAAAAAATTGTAATAATATTCATAAATTCAAGTAGCATTTTGTTGGAATGTTTTCCTGGTTATACCACACTATAAGCACAAGAATTCATACCCTGCACTGAGCAATATCTGTACAGTTGCCATAGAGCAACTTTGTCTTTGGATTAGTTAGGGGTAATTCTATTTTGGTTTATAAAGTCAATAGAGCAGAACATTGTCACAGGATAGTGGTCTCCCACTGCTACCTCGTTTAAGCAATCAAGCAAAAATAAAGCATATGTTACACCTTGTAATGTATTTCTCATTCTTGTGTCCTTACACTATTTTCATTGTCATAATGATCCAGTATATCTTCATCTGCTTGGACTTTTTATATAAGTTAGCTTCTCTCTAAGGTTTACAAATTAATAATTTAACCAACAGCCATGTACTATATATTATTTTTTCACCCAGAAGCACAGCCTTCCTGAGTTCCAGTCTGCAGAAGATACTTCAGCTACAAGAGAAGTGGCCTACATCTGACAGCAAACTTCCACTGATATTCCGCGTCTCCTGCCTAATCCGTGCTGTGTTAGGTGAGTCTCAGTCGCTGTGCTCTCCTCAGAGTCACTTCCACAAACTGTTCCTGACACACACACCAGAGCATTAGGACACCTGAGGCTTGTGTGCAGCAGGATTCTGGGGAAATGGCGTGTAACTCTCTTGTAGGAAATGAGGAATAATATCAACTCTTCTGCCACCTGACTGAAAAATGTGAGGGCACGTTTATAGTTAAAGTATTTGATGCAGACCAAAATAACTGTGCTAAATTCTTGGTTGAGCTGTGTTGTCCCTGTAAGACTTTGGGGTAGAGGCTTTGCTTCAGAAGCACTTAGGATTGTGCTAAAATGTATCAAAATCTATGGGACTTTCTAAAAGTCTAAAAGCTATTAGGGGTTACCGTCCTTTTTAGTTCTCTTTTCATTTTATTACCATAAAGAAAAAAATTGTTAGGGGGAAAAAAAGATAATTTTCCTCTCTAATTTTTCTGTTTAGATGGAAAACATTCTATTCATCCCATTATCCATTCCTATTAATCTCCCTCATAAGCAGCTCAGAAGGGTGCTGCTGAGCCAGTATAACCAAGATAATAGGAAAGTAAGTTCAGAGTTTTATTGCAAAATTAAAGCTGTAGTCTCAGCTAAGTTCCTTAAACATGGTCCCATCTAAAAAGATTTTAAATACCCTACAATATCCTACCTCTCCTCCATCCACCAGTGCAGAGAGGTATACTACTCTGCTATGTCTTGCATCACGGCTGTCACCCCATGTTTGTTTGAACTATTCTTGATGTTCTCGAATGGCACCAAATGCAAGTGCAGAGTCAGTTGTATCAAGCCCTTGGTGTACTCTCAATTTGTTCAGCAGCAGAGCAAGTCCTGAACTTTTAATATAATTTACCTTTGTTCCTGTCTGCTGCTGGTGCCACTGATGTGTGACCATTTCAGAGATTCCTTTTAAAGGTGTTTAGTGCTATTTCTCCTGATTTTGCCCTTAAAGCCTTAAGAAGAAAAAAATTCCAAAATTTTGCTGTGAGGGTGATGAAAGCCCTGGCACAGGTTGCTCAGAGAAGCTGTGGCTGCCCCATCCCTGGCAGTGTCCAAGGCCAGGCTGGACAGGGCTAGGAGCAACCTGGGATAGTGGAAAGTGTCCCTGCCCATGGCAGTAGGGGTTGGAACTGGATGGGCTTTGAAAGGTCCCTTCCAACCCAAGCGATTCTGTGACTCTGTGACACTTGCCCTACCCTGTGGTACAGTGACAATAATAGTAGATATGCTGTTGGAATTAATTCCTTTGGCTTGGATGAAAATGGGAAACCTGGGAAGTCTGAAACATCATTTGAAGTTCTGTGATGTAAATGGAGTGAACTTTTGGTTTTGCTTTTTAGACAGCACAATGCACATCAGGATCTTGACCTGCGACCAATAGTCTTGAGGAAGGGAGGGAGAAGGCTAATGAAAAAACACTAAATTGTAAATTTTTATTTCAGTAGTTTGGTGTGAATAGAATTGGCAAATTCTGGTTCAGTCCAGTCTGCAAAATGCTTATTCCTTTCAGCTGCACCAGGATGTGAGGTATCATGGTACTTTGACAATCACTTCAGAAATATTCCTTCTGTGAAGATGGCCTGGTCCAGATGATATTCCAAGATTCCTTGTAACCTAAATGGTTCTATGAGAGAATTCTTTTGATTTCTCCACTTTCTAGCCCTGTAGAGAATTAGTATGTATGTGATATTGATAATCTGGAGCCTGAGCCTTGAAGCAAAACAAAGAGTGAGTCAAATTAACTGCAGCATTTAGATGAAAAAAAAATCCTTTGTCAAGTTCACTGTTTTCTTTGTACATCTACAACAGAATTGCCATAATTTGATCCTTTTTTCAGCTAGGAGCTCAATGGAGGTCAATGTAACTCAGAGCTGTATTATAGGGGCTTTAACTCAGTTTCCAAGGCTAACTATATATGCAAGTCACAGACTTGATTTTTTACTGAGACACCTAAGATTTATTTTTTTTCCCTCTGTCAGAAGCCAGGACACTAATCCTGGAAAAAGAAGAAAAAAAATATTGATCCCTTACCTATTAATTTAAAAATACGTGGGTTTGAACTCCAGCTCCCTTTGGGGACACTGTAATGAATACGAGTCACGATCCAGCATACTTTACTTCTTTTGACTAATGCCCTTTTCCATAGGAACTGTGAAAGGAAAAAAAAATCTTTTTTTTTTTTTGCAGTTATTCTTTCTTATTTATATACACACTCTGGGGCAAATGGCTTTCCTGTCACCAGAGGGACATCAAAAAGGAAAGCAGTTGCAAATTTCTCACAGAGCTGAACTTCCTGGAATACTTTACTTGGCTTCCAGAAAATATTATTTAAAAAAGTGGTTTCTTAGTTTGGCTTGCTCCTTGAGGCAGGTGGAACTGAGAAATAGCTAACGGGTGGTTCCATAACTAAAGAATTATCTAGAGTATTTTATCTTGATTTTTTTAAAGCATTCAGATCTGTCTTTTTAGACTCATTTATTATTAGTTGGACTTCCTGCTGACACTTTTTATATATATTTTTAATTACTTGCTTGAAACTACATAAATGAGGCTGATTTTCAAGGAGTTATTGAATTTTCATTTTTTTGTGTTGGGTGTTTAGAGACCAATGTTTTGAACTTATCAGTAATTTTGGAAAATCTTAGGTCCACAAGAGGTCTTAGGAATGTAGCTGTGAATGTTTGGCTTACTACCAATTTGAATTCACAATCAGGTGATGGGAGAGGGATTTTTATTTGTTTCTATCTCATCCCCTGAATATTAACATCAGATCTGATTCAGCATCTATTGTATGATAATTCAAGTGGTGAAAATCCATTCAATATTGATTGTAAAAGATCACCAGCAAACTGGTTGAGAATTTTTTTCCCCAAAAGGTTTTGTAGAGTTAATATTATGTAGAAAATGACAATATTAAATAGTGCCAATGGAGAATTACTGCAGCAGACATAAACATTTAATCTCATAGATAGACACATGATTTCAGACAAAATTTTCTCCCCTAAGATACACTGTTTAATAAAAAATGTTCTGATATAGAGGTAATCCTCTTCAACTCTGCTTAATGATTTGAACAATCCAGAAGAAAATAATAATAGAGGAACTTTACCAAAATTTTCCCAGAGATATATTTCTTTCTGTTCTGGGAGAATATTGCATGGCCTTATGGGAGCAATGGGATGGGCACTTCAGGAGTCTCATTCACCCTTTGGAATAGATCACATTACCCAGAAATTATTAACCTTACTCCATGGTGAGTGGTGATGGGATTTCTGTAGCTTCTCAGAAGATGAAGTCCAATCCTTACATCAAACAGGATTGCACAACCTAGTCAAGTCGTGACAGTAAGTCTGGACAATTTATTTGGATCTTATAATAGCTTCTGTACAGCTCCCAACAAAGTCTGGGGTTGTCTACTCTCTTACTTCAATAGAGTTTGAATATAACACCCTATCCTGTCTTTTTCCACCAATAATTGCAACCTTGCCTTAATCTCATAGGACCATCTCCAAAAAGATTTTGGTTTGAGTGTCCCAGTGAGGGAAGAGTTCCTTCATTCCTGCATGTTATATGAGTACTAGTCTGATAGTAACATTATATATCTATATACATAAACATATACAATACTGATGCTATTAGATAATACTACTGGTTTACAGGTTATATATATATACATATATATATATATATATATATATATATACTCTATACTAGAGTGCTGGCTTCATGCAGTTGAGGGAAACCCTTACTCAGCTACTGGAATTTGGATCTCCCTGCCCAATAGTAGTCTTACCAAAGGCATTCCTATTGCTGGGAAGTTTAAGTCTATTTAGAGACTGTTTCTATGTGGCAAGGAATATTTTCTCCAATGGTTCCTAAATGCACTGAGAACAATCAAAGTGTTGACTAAAATTTATTACATGAATCCGGCATAGTTTTATTTCCTCTGTGCAAGTCCTTCACAGAGGCTTTTAAGAGCATCTGTCCAGAAGAAGAGAGTCAGAGTTAGTACAGGGATTTTAGAATTAAGGCCTGGTAATTTTATCAGCAATCATTACTGGCCAAATATTTTTTCCCAAGGATGGTGTTGAGGCCCTGGCACAGGTTGCCAGAGAAGCTGTGGCTGCCCCATCCCTGTGAGTGTCCAGGCCAGGTTGGATGGGGCTTGGAGCAACCTGGGTCAGTGAAAGGTGTCCCTGCCCATGGCAGGGAGTTGGACCACATGAATGCCCCTTTCAACTCAAATTATTCTATGACTCTGTGATTCTACATATTTGTATTTCTGGGTACATGACTTAGTTTCACTGAGTGTTGCCACACTGCTCCTTCATAGTAAAAAATCCCAAATGTTTAACTACACCTTCACTGTTCTGGCTGCAGCCATAACACTGACTATATACACAAAACACACTGTATTAGTGAAAGCACTTACTTTCGTATTCAGGGCAAACTATTAGTTTTCACCTAATTTCTTTATAGATGTCACAGACCCCTAGTTTGACTACAGCAGTATTCTACCCTTGCCTTCACCTTACATAAAAAAACCCTTTAGTTTGATAACAAAACATGTTTATTTTAGATTGTCTGACAAATTTTACTGGACACTGTTGTGAAGGGTTAAGGGGGGGAGGCTCTTTCCAAGGGTGACATGCTGCCAGGCAGCAGAAATTCAGTTTTGGTCCCTGAGATGCTGGAGCTATTGAGCCAGACTTGAATATCTCTAAGGCATCTCTGCAACGATGTAAATATGAAAAGCCAAAAAGGTGACCTAGAATTACCTTCCTCCTCCCCATCTCTGGGGTGCCAAGGTTTCTGCTGTCATTTCTAGATGTGGTTTCTGCCAGCCCTCTCTCCATTTTCATCTTTGCCTACAGAAGTCTCCATGGAGGCCAGTAGAAAGAGAAGGCTGGGCACTGAGAACTTGTCATATTTACTACTTTATCCTCTACTGGTCTGTAGGGGGAAAAAAAGTTGCTGTGAAAGGGGAATAGATGGAGAAGGAAAGTGTCTGACTTTGGAAAGGAACATTTAGTACAGAGACTTTCACACTATATACAATTTCAGCTGCAGCTCTCTTCTCCTCCCCATACACAGACAAAATCCAGCCAGTGTCTAAACCAACCTTTCAAAACCTTTTCCTGGCTGGAGGCTAATTGCAGCTTTGCATTCTGGGAAATACAGAGGGTGCCCAAGTCACTGAAACCAAGCCTGAATTCGGACCCTTCTTATTAAACTGTTGGTAATTTGGTACATGAGAGGGCTGCTCCTGCGAACCAGAAACACGGCCCCCTCTCTGTCCTCTTCTACTACAAAGCCTGCATTTTTCACAGTGGATTAGCAAGTCTAGACATCCTATAAAATGTCAATGAACGTATGGATCTTCAGTGCCTATATCTCAGGAGGGCTCTGCTTATTTGCAGTGCTGCTCTCCCAGCCCGATCAATACAGCCACAACAGCCTTTTGCATTTTCTGTCAGAAAACAGAACCCCACTCACTGGATTGTTTTTTTCCCCCTTTCTTTCTAAGGCACTTAATCAAATAGTGGAGGCAGAGAAAACTGGGAGTGGGTGGGGACCGGGGAGTTGGATCATATGCCAAGCACCCAGGGAAGTTGTGAATAAAGTGTTTTATTTTAATTATTATTACTAACCATGAAGGCACGATAAGAATTATCATGGGAAAAATCATACCTCAGGGGCGAGACAAGGACTGGGGAAGGGAAGGGAAAGGAGGAGCAGCTGAGTGCGAGAACCCCCACGGGATGTGATTATTTCCTGATAACAACATCCCCAGACTTATTGCTATTATGAAATTTCATTTTTCCATTTTTTTTATATACACAGATACATATATAAATTATTTAGGTGAAGTATTTCAATTCCCTGCAAACCGCAAGTTTGCATTAAAATGCTTCAACTGTGAGATTCCCAGGTATATTAATGTCCGCCCTTTGAGGATGTTGAGCAGTCCATCAGAATAAACTCTTCATCCTCGGCTGTTTTATGATATTATTACAATGTATTTTAGTTGGGGAATGGTGGGTGGAACAAGTTTTCAGAGAAATAGACTTGTTTGGGTTCCATTTGGTTGCTGGAGGGGAAAACTCCACATAAAACAACTCTGACTGCTCAGTAAGGCATCCTGATTTCTTCTTATTATTATTTTTTCCCCAGCTCAGTTCTATTTCTTTTCTCCTTTTTAGAAGTCCCAAGTCCCCTTCCCATATACTTTAATAACAGTGAGAGGGGATTGCAGTCACAAGACACGGGGACCTCAAGGACAGCATTCCGCTGTGTCTCTTGTGTGCTGAGTTTTCTGGCAATTATATACAAAAATGGGGAAGGCATAAATGCTGTTATTAAAATCAGTTTTGCAATTGTTTTTGTGATTTAACAATTTTTAGTGCTGAAAGGTACTTAAAAAAATCCACTTCATTTTTTTTGTTAGGCTCACTCAGATTATGTTGACTTCATTCTAATCTCCTTTTAGCATCCTTAATTCTTCCAGCAATTTTTATTCCAATTTAAGACCCTGATTGTGGCTGACAAATGTAATTTTTGATTAAAGTTCATAAAACCATGGAATCATTGGTGTTGGAGTGGGCCTTAAAGCTCATTTTGTTCCAACCCCACCCTGCCATGGGTAGGGACACATCCTACTATCCCAGGTTGCTCCAAGCCCCGTCCAATCTGACCTTGGACACTTCCAGGGATGGGGCAGCCACGGCTTCTTTGGGCAACCTGTGCCAGGACCTCACCACCCTTACAGTACAGAATTTCTTCCTCATATCTAATCTAAATCAACCATCTTTCAGTTTAAAGCCATGCCCCCTTGTCTCACATGCTCTTGTCAGATGTCCCTCCCCATCTTTCTTGTAGGGGCCCATTAGGTACAGGAAGGTTTCTAGAGGATCTCCTCAGACCCTTTTCTCCTCCAGGATGAACACCCCCAGCTCTCCCAGCCTGTCTCCATAGCAGAGGGGCTCCAGCCCTTGAAGCGTCTTCATGGTGCCCTCTGGACTCATCTCAGCAGCACCGTGTCCTTCTTATGTTGAGGACCCCAGTTCTGGAGGCAGCACTGCAGGTGGGGTCTCACCTGAGCAGAGCAGAGAGGAAGAATTGCCTCCCTCACCTGCTGTCCACACTGCTGGGGATGCAGCCCAGGACACAGAGGGGTTCTGAGTTGCTGGGGCACATGGACAGCTTCTGTCCAGCTTTTCATCCACCAGAACCCCTGAGTCTTTCTCCTCAGGGCTGCTCACAAACCATTCCCCACCCAGCCTGTGTTTGTGTCTGTGTTATAGAAGCAGAAGTGACAATACCAACTCATTCTACTCCTGAATGTCTCAGGAGTTGCTGCAAATCACAAGGATCACTTTGCTCTTTGGGTCAACCTTAAAGACCTTCGGATGTGGTGAGAAACTCTGTAGCAACATTAACATAAGGGCTTTGTGTCAGTCACATAAGGAGGTGGAGGATATTTTTATTACCCACACAGGAATTCACAAATTCCTTTATGAACCACTTTGTTTGGTCAGTTTTGTTTTTCTAATCCCAACAATTCAATCTCAGGGGGAATACTGTGGTGTTTAATTTGTCCTAAACCTCTGGTTTGCAGAATGCCCAAGATACTGCACAAGGATCTCTTGAAACCAGCACTATCAGGTGAGTTAAATGATTCCCCAATAAGTTTGGCATCCTTTTCCTCCTTTTTTTTTTTTCTTTTTCATGTGTATCCCCTTTTCCATGTTATTCCCTATGGAATTATTTGGGAAATGTACAGGAAGATTTGGGGAAAGACATTATCCTAAGACAACACAGAGTTTAGGGGAATTTTAAACCAGGTTAAAAACACATTAAATACTCTTAGATCTGTGTTTATGGTTTTGATATGTGTCTCTTTTCTATTTCATATCACAATAAGTGAGAGCCTGGCAGTGTAATATTCTGTTCTAGTTTTTTTGTTCTGTTTTGGTTTGGGTTTTTTTAAGTATAAACACGTTTCTCATGAGGCTCCAACAATTATTTTTGCTATCAAATGATTTGCAAAAGTAAAATTCAGGCTGAGAAAGAGGGATTCTACACTCTAATGATGACAATACTGCCTCTTACTTGTTTCTGCATTTTCAGTAATTGTATCCCTTGTTTTGTATGTTGTTTTGATGCTTTTTTATCTCTGCTGACATCACTGGAGCAACTCCTGATACACATTTGTTCAGGTAAAAGCCCAATCAGCCCTTCAAAATTCACCTAATTGTTCCCCTTCACTAATGTGGGAAACAAGCATCAAAAAATAACTGAAGACAATGTTTTCTGAGCTTTTTTTTTAAGTCTGTTTGAAGTGTTTTCTGAGAAAAAAACCAAACCCTATTCCATTTTATGCTCTATGAATGTTTGCTGTCAGCAGTAGAGTCACAGTGCAACTTTAAACTGTGGACTCTCTGGTCTTAGTTACTCTGACATCAGTGGTAAAATTTTAGACCACTTTAAAAATTAGAAGTAAAACTATAGATCCTTATCTTATGTAACCTTCCTTAGCTCAGTTGAAATCAGTAGAATCATATTTATTCAATTCCAGATGATGCTCTAGCTCAGGATCAATATCATCAGTCTGACAGGATATATACAGAAAAAAAAAATATATATACATTTATGCTGAGCAATAAAGTTGCAGAAGACTCAAGATTTCAGCAATATTCGCAATTTTGCATATGAAGGGAGAAGCCAGGCTTCTGAAACCCAGGAGCTCTGTCTGGATGGACACTCACAGAGAGGTCACCCCTCTGCCTGTGGCACTGGCAGAGTGTGCAGCAGAAGGGGGACACAATGGATGCTCTGCTGTTTCCAACCTGTGGGTGACAAGCTCTGATTTGTCCCACCTTCTGCTGAGTCACTGAGGGGTCTTGTTTAAAAGGCAGCAATGAGGTTCAGAAAAAAAGTTGAAAACCTTAAGGGCTCTATGCAAATGCAGTCACAACGGGTTTAAGAACATGCTGTTTTTTTGATATTCTAAACAAATGAGGTTTGTAACAGCTCTCACCTGTAAATTTTACAAATCAGCTCCAGTGGATAGCAAAGCTCATAAATAACTTTTCTGGGCTGCACTGTGGGCATTGGAATCCTGCAGGAGTGAGGGCATCGGAAAATATGGATTTCTTTTACACATCCCATATGTTTACTGGAATGACATCCAGTCATGGTGCTATCATTCAAGATGTTTCTTTTTTCTCCATGAGAAAAATCAGACAAAGCTTTGCTGTCCTAACAGGTTGTTGTCCTTTAAAGAGAAGTTACGTGCCTCAGCAGAGGCACCAAACAGGTACATAGTCAAGTATCACAGAACCATTTAGGTTGGAAGAGACCTCAGAGACCATCGAGGCCTTTAAAGGTTGGAGTAAAGGATTAAATGTGCTCTTATTTTATATAACTTATGGACATGCAAATATTTTGCATGATTATACCACATAAATACTCAGTGCAAACACGACAAAGAGACCTGAAATAATTTTGCATCCCTAAAAGGGGTTCAGCTAATTTGAAGCTGGACAGTGGAATGCTGTGACCATAAACATCTTTCCTTAAGAGGACATAACTAATTTTCAGGAAGATAGGGGTACACCACACAGAGTTCAAAGGAATGCCACAAAACTGATCCATGGGTTAGAAAACAAGCTCTCTGATATCAGGCTGAAGGAGCTCAACTTAGATTATCAAAGGGAAAGTGGAGGGGTGAGTTGATCACTGCGTAAGGTACTTAGAAATGTTTGATAGCAGGGAGCTTGTCAGCTCTGCTAACAAAGGCATAACAAGATCCAACATCTGGAAGCTGAAGTTTGTATAAATATAACTTTAAAATAAGGTGGAATTTCCTAGCACTGAGAGGATGTGGCTTAGTGGCACCTGACCAGTGCAGATACGCTTGGCTTTTAGATTTTTTTAAGTTTAATTTGACTTCTGTTTATCTACATATTTCAATTCAGCTGTTGGAATAATTATTCAGTCTGTATCTGCAGCAGGAGGAGGAATGCGGAAGCCTCAGTTCAAGTACCTGGAAGGAATCAATGGTGGTATGTCCATAGCATGCTCAGGAAGCACACACTCCTATATTTATGCAATGTTTACACTCCTATTTTCATGTTTCTGAACTTTAGCCTGATATTTGTTTTGAGAGAATTTTCTTTGAGGCAATAACTTGGCTGTTGATGATTTTCCTTCTGAAACGTAAGAGGATGTTTGCAACTGGAAATGGGATATAAAACAGATTTATTTTGATCCATATTCTCTACATATTTGCCATCTACACTGAGCTAGATATTTTGTCTGAGAGGGTAAAATTTGTTCAGTTTCTATCAGCTCTTGGAGGATCTGACCTCCCTGAAGTCTATGAGATTTTTAGCACTTAAACTCTTCTGCCAACACATTTTGTCTTCCGCTTGTCTGTGTTGAATTTCATCCGCCACTGTGTTGCCCAATTACCTACATTTAGTTAGGTCCATCTGGACTTCCTACCAATCCTCTTGGGCCTGGATAACCTAAATAATTTTATGTCTGTGTCATAATAGCCATAAAATAATTCTGTGTCAAAACAATTTTGTAAATTGGTGTTTCAACATTTGTCCTGAGTGCAGCTGAACAAAACCCTTTGTGTATAGCTCCAGCCTTTGCGCCTCAAGGACTCCCCTATTATACACCTGTTCTTGACAGATTGAGGCCTAAAACAGGAGAGCTTAGTCACATATTAACCAGCAGGAAGAAAGTCTCTCCTTTTTATTAATGCCTGCCTACTACTTCAGTGTTTGGAATTCAGTCCTACCTATAAATCAACATCAGAGACTACAACCCAGTGTGTTCAAGAGCTTTGTTTAAACATCAAAAGAAGAACACAGACAAGCACTATGGTAGAAATATAACTAATCACTTGCAAATACATCTTTCCTGTCAGTGGGAGCTTAACCTTTTTGTTTAATGTTACTACAGGAAAATGCACTTATTTACAATCTATCTATTTTCTTTAAAGCAATAGACAGGTTTGCTATGAAAAATGATCACATTTATTCCTAACATAACACAGAAAGGATTTTAGAAGTATTCAACTTTCAGAAAGATTTATGGAATCTTGGCAATTTCAAGGCTACACAATGATTAATAAGAACAGGAATTACTGAGATTGCTAAACGTGTTTGGCTTACCCATCTCTTGATAAGACTAGACTTTACTAGGGAGGAGAAATATATCCAAGGCTTTAGCTTGTTTGTTGACTGGTAATGAACACAACATGATTGCATGTGGCACATTGATTAGATCAATTTAACTTCACACTCTTCTCCTGGCTTTCTTAGCTCATAGGGGGCTCTGCTAGGATTTAGCCATAGTGTGCAGAAAATCCTAGAATCTATAGACCATTCCCTTTAATTTGAATGCTGCAGATTATGGATGAAAGGTTGGTCACCTCTAGGATTTAAGACTTCAAAGGAGAGGAAAATAAAGAGAGACACAGAGGGGAAAAATATAAACAAAGAGCTCATGTGAGAAAGAACTGGAAATGCAGCCTCCTACAAGATGCTGGGTTGGGTTCAATAATGCTCCTGAATCTGCATTTCCACTTACTCACAAAAACTCCACTGAACTCAGTGGCATTAGTTCTCATTTACACATTGGGAAGGGAAAGCAGAATCAGCCCCATTTTTCTATTGTAGCATAGATTATTGCCAGCAAAAACAAAAAAGGTCGCTACATTCCTGGTTTGCTTTCATCTTTTGGGTTTGATGGTGTTTCAGTCAATACAAGTTTGTCATTGATCAGCAGCACACACTTTGTCAGCAGGATCAGGACCTTTGTATTCCTTGTAATCTGTTTTGTAGATAACAAAAAGTGCTCCTCCCAAAGGTGTGGGCTCTAATGCAAAATTAAATAAAAAAAGAAATAAATGGTAGTACATTGGATATAGGATCTTTCTTCAGATGATACAAGTTGTCTTAGCTCTGTGCAGATACAAATCCTCAGCTGGGGTGGGTCAGCTCCAGAGTCTTCAGCCCCAGCTGAAAATCTCTTGTTGCATTGCACTACACTCCACTGCCCACCTGGGTAATCCAAGATCTTAGCACCTGTCATGGTTTAACCCCAGGAGGAAGCTCAATCCACACGACTGCTCATTCACATCCCCCTGGTTTGATGATGAAGAGAGTCAGAGGGGTAAAAATGAAGAAAATTGCTCAATGAAATAAAGACAGTTTTAGAGGTAATGCAAAAGCAGAACAAGGATTTCATTCCCCACTTCCCATGAGCAGGCAGGTGTTCAGCCATGTCCAGGGAAGCAAGACTCCATCACATGTAATGTATACATGAGAAGAGAAGCACCACAATGCTGACTGTCCCCCAACCTTCCTCCTTTCTCCCAGCAGATTTAATGGACAACCACAACCCCATCTGGTCTGGAATATCCCGTTGGTCAGTTGGGGTCAGCTGTCTCGGATGTGTCACCTGCCAACTCGATGTGCACCCCCAGTCTCTTCGCTAGTGGGGTGGAGTGGGGAGCAGAAAGAACTTGATCCTGTGAGAGCCCTGCTCAGCAGTAAAAAAAAAAACATTCTTGTGGTGTACACAAAACTGTATTCATTTTCACCACAAATCCCAAACACCGCCCCATACCAGCTATTATGAAGAAAATTAACTGTACCCCAACCAAAACCAGCACAGCATGTCCTTTATGCTCTGGGCCAACAGCTTTGCATGATGTACCATGGGTGTCCCCATACATGATGGAGCTGCCTCCACCCCCCCTATGGCACAGCTATTCAGCATTTATTCCTTTCCTTCATCTCAATTCTGTTGTGGCCTCAGCAGATATTTCCTCCTGTGCCCCAGGGACTTTGCATCACTCAGCGTGGTCTTCTCACTTCAGTCCACTATGAGTCAAGAGCACTTGCGCATTTTTAGAGGCTTTTACACCATCTGGAGCAGAAATGGAGCCCGACCGCCTACAGCAGGAACCCCAACCTCCATTTGAACTCAAGAGAAAGACTAGGTGTCTTCAGAGACTGACACACAACTAAATAAAGTAACAGCCATGTTCCTAAATTGGATGCTATGAATTCCCTTATGTAGTCCACCTTCAAGCCTTTCTTTTTCAAGTTTTGCTTTTTCTACTCTTCCCTATGTTTTTCTCTTAATTCTCAATACTATCGAGTAGCAGAGAGGTCTCTTCTGTCTTTCAGTCACTAGTTGTTCCCTCCTCACATCCTTACACCTCTACTCCACCCTGCATTTCAAAAATGAACTAAAAAGTAGAATCATGACCTTCTATGTGCCTGTTTCCTAATTTGTTTTTTTTCTAGTATTTTGGCCTAATAGCAGTTTATTCACTCTAATCCTATAGACCACTTCAGGCTCTAATTTAAATGAAAACTGCCTTGCCAAGTAAGGCTGCCTTGAATTGCCCCTGTCCTAATGCAAGCTACAGTGCTTTCATTTCCTGGAGTGCTAATGGTAAAAATGCAGCACTAGTGAGCATCACAGACTCTACAATACATTATAAATAACGGTACATGCACTACAGTATTCAAGATAAAAGGTATTAAGCTTACTGTAGGGGTACTGTAAAATTTAGTGCTCTGTAGAATATGCTAGTAGTTTCTAAAACACCAGTCAGATCCTCACCAGGCACAAAAACAAAGCAAATTCAGGAAAGAAACTGTCAATAGCACAAGCTCTAGAAACCTTCAAAGGGTTCAAGTCTGATCTATTTGCTCTTATTCAGCAACACTTTTTTTCATGAGCTGTTCCATTGAAATCATGATGAGGGAAAAAAAAAGTATAGTGCAATAGAAAACAAGTCAGTGTTTGCAAACTCTCAAAAGGAGCTCTTGCCACAACTGTGCAGCTTAACATACAACCAGCTCACACAAACCTGCACCCCTCTTGGACTGTAATCCCTCCTGCAATTTTGGCTGTGGGTTAGTAGAGGACCTAACATTCCAGGATCCTGGGGAGTAAGGTTTTCCAAGCAGCTACAGAAAATCAGTGCTGTCCATTGCTTCAATTTATCGACTGCAATTTTTATGAAGTTCAACAAGGCAAAGTACTGGGTCCCCCACCTGGGTCACAACAACCCCCTGCAGCACTACAGGCTGGGGGCAGAGTGGCTGGACAGTTGCCTAGTGGAAAAGAACCAGGAGGTGCTGGTTGACAGTGGTTGAACATGAGCCAGAGTGTGCCCAGGTGGCCAAGAAGGCCAATGTGGCACCTGGGCTGTGTCAGCAATAGTGTGGTCAGCAGGACCAAGGCAGTGACTGTCCCCCTGTGTTGGCACTAATGAGGTATCTCAAATCCTGAGTTCAGTTTTGTGTCACATATGGCAAGAAAGACATTGAGGTGCTGGAGCGAATCCAGAGAAGGGCAGCAGAGTTGGGGAAGGGTCTGGAGCACAAGTCTGATGAGAAGCAGCTGAGAGAGCTGGGGGGCGCTCAGCCTGGAGAGAAGAAGACACAGAAGGGATGCTATTACTCTCTACAACTGCCTGGCAGGAGGTTGTGGTCAAGCAGGGATTGGTCTCTTCTCCCAAGAAACAAGCAATAGGGACAGACAACACGACCTTGAGTTGCACTAAAGGACATTTAGATTGGATATCAGGAACAATTTCTTCACTGAAAACACAGAAGTTGAAATCTCATTACATGTGGGTTTTTCACAGCAGCTAATGAAGTCCAGCTTCAGAGGACTTTCCCTCCAACAAACACACTTTGTTATTGGTCTCTGATGCTGAGGTCCACAGCATTAGTTGCCTGAACAAAGCATTACCTCTCTGAATTTCCACCCATATAGCCCCAGAGAATATGGTTCTGCTTAAAGAGCAAGAATTGCAGATCACTATCTGGACCCTCATAAGTCATTATTTAACTCTAAATTTCTTTTAAGTTACTGAAAGTTTGCTGTTTGCTCTGCAGTACTCTGCATCCCTCCTGTCATTTTTCCCACATGCCATTAAATCTTCAATCCTATCCAAAGGTATTATCTATATACTCCTTGTTTCCAAATGCAGAATATCAGATACAGCTTAGCTGGGCCTCCGTCCTGCAAAAAAAAATGTAGATGTGCTATCCTCAACACCTGAGCAGCTGGGAAAAAGAAAAGAGTCCTTATTCTTAAATTGAGCATACCTGCCTATAGAATCATGGCTTCTGTCAGTAAAAGCTGAAATAACAAAGTATTTTGGGCTCACTTATTGCTTTTTATTATTACCTTTAAAAATGTAAGTTGATTAGAAAATAAAACATGCTTTGGAAAAGGAAAGATCAGACATTTAAAAAGAAAAGTCTATGTCAAGTCATTTAATGTTTGCTCCTTTCTAATGCTCTGTTTCAATGAAACTATTAAAAAAAAGTGGTTGAAATTCTGTGTAGTTTTGTTCCTTTCAAGAAAATGCAAGATTGTTCAGTTCCTGCGTCTAAACTGCTCAGCTACAAACTTTCATGAAGTCCAGGGGACAAAAATAATTGTAAAATAAGTACAAAAATAGACTAAGTGGGCCCACACTCATACAGTGGGGTCCAGAGTTACTTGGGACCCTTTAGGACATCCAGGTCATCCAGAAGGCTGACCAGGTATGACATGAGGTTACAGGTGGCCCATCCCCTTCTGGGGTAGCAGGTCAACAGCTGGCATTTCAAGTGTCACGAAACACCCATGAGTTGTGTCCAACACACCTACATGACCATCAATGTATTTGGTAACTAACTCACAATCCTCAGCTTGCAGAGCAAAATCTGGTCATGAGGTCATAGAATAGAATCATTTAGGTTGAAAGACACTTTTAAGGTCATTGAATGCCCATAGATGGGGACATTTGGTTACCATCTGGGAAGGGGCCATGGTGAGTCATTTGTTGAAAAGTTTGCACTATGTTGTACTCTTTGGCTGCTTGACACCATTGTCTCAATCTCACACACCAGATTCTACTGGTTGTTGGCTAAAATAAATATGCCAACTGCCTGGAACAAGCCAGGGAGGTCAGACACCGAAAAAATGATTGAGAACTGAGGTGTAATGATATAGGACTGAATAAATACAGAACATTCCTAAAGCACGGGATGTGACAGGTCTGAGCACATGGTGATCCTCAAAGCTGGGGAGAAACATTGAAACTCCAGATCCCTGATAAATTTCAACACCAGTAAAGCAAAAAGAAATATGCAAATACACATTCACTGTGCCTTGATTTTGATGCTAAAGAGAAAATTCTACCTTTTAATCTGTGTCCTTGGAGTTTTCCAATAACCGGTTCAGGAGCTGTGAGCTAAGCATGCTTTCTGATGGTCTGTGTGCACTAAGGAAAGCTCCAGCTGAAAGCCCTGTGCTTAGACTGATCCGATTAATAACCTGCAGCACACAAGCTGGAGCCCTTCGAGTACAGCCAGCATGTCTAGAGTCATGGGCCACTTGAACAATATGTGCCTGTGCATAAATCCACCCTCCACTTCTGCCTGGCCATGGGGCAATTGCCCACCCATTGAGAACAGGACAGTCCCTGCCACTCCAATTACCTCTTTCCCTGTGGCCACTGTAGCTCCAATAGACACTTGAACTAAGGCACTGGTTTTATAGGAATCAGAGCTGATGGTACAGAGGCCTTTGGGAAATAATCAGTTACCATGCTGGAACAGAGTGTGGTGCTGATAGAGATCTTTGCTGACAAAAGCCCTGCTCTCACAGGGTGCTCAGCATTGGCTCCTCAATTTGCCTTTCACACTTTGCAGGACAGGCCATCCTGGTGCAAAAAGACCCAGCAGAGGGTCTTCAGCTCATCTGGCCTTCAGAGCAAAAACCCTGATTTACAGCAGCAATAGCAGGACTTGGCATCACAACCTTATCATGTTCCATTTCAGAACTGAGTTGGACCCAACATGCTTTGATAGGTTTTCATGTAAGGAAAACTACGTAATTGCTCATAAGCAATTTACTAAGTATCTTTTTATGCAGATTTAACTTCTTTTTTTTTCTTTCTTAAATGCTGATGATTCTCTTATTTGTGTTTCTTTAGCTGAACTCCCTGATTGGAATATAAGGGCACTCTTTGTGAGGCTTTTGAAACAAAATCCACAGTGGAGCCAAAACAATGCAGCCCTAAGCCTTTTCCCATTAGCCATAATAAACAGTAGCTAATCCTTAGCAACACTAAAGGATGCTTTAGTTTGCAGACTGTCATATCCTTTCAACGTGTTCTTCAAGAAAAAGTGAGAGGGATATGTATTAAGTGCATCTCCTCCTAGTGGCAATGCACGGGACATCACAAATTCACGGGATTCTACCACTGTGACAGGATGTCATTTCAATTGCCTTATTAACCATATGAAAAAATATATCACAACAGTGAGAAAACTTCTCAGTTATCTGTATCTTACCCCTAAGGCTATTGTCATGAGCCAGTGGCACACTAAGGGAACAGTACTAATTCAGTTGTCAGCTGCCTTGCCTATTAAACAGGAGGAAAAATACCAGCAACAAAATTGAAACAAGTAATAAGGGTAAGAGAAAGGTCTGGATACCCTTGTCCACTCGATTTCTTAAATTAAACAAATACAATTACTTCTCCTGTTTGCTCTGTCACATAACATTGTACTGGGAGTATCATGCTGCTTTCTAATTGAGTATTTTCTCTGCTTAAAATGCTGCATGGATCACACTTTAAAAACGTAAGTGCTGGGATATTATACTCCAAGTTCACGACCTGTATTGTAAACCATGAGAGGATGAGCAATGATCAGCTGAACTTAAACATGTTCAGGGCTTGGAAAGAGCAGGCTCACTGCTAAGGATTAAGGAAATCTGTTGGCTTCTCTGCAGATAATCTGGGTTGTTTGATTAACCATAGACAAACTCTTCATAGCAGGAGGGGAACAGTCTCCAGGTGCTTGTTCCACGGAGATCAGAGGGTTTTCTAAGACAAGTGTAATGTAGTGATTGTCTGTGTCCCTGCTCTTTGTAGGGGCACTGGAGACAGTTTCCTTACTTCAGTGTCATTTGGGAGGAGTCTGCAGCTCGATAACTACACTGATCTCCTGTCAGCCCTGTGCCAGGCCAGCCCACAGTGTGCATATATCTCAGGATGCCTCAGACGTCACTAATGACCATATTCAGACAACTGAAACCTACCATAAACCCCAAATGTGTAAACAAATTTGTTAACATTTGTGACTGGAAGTGTTTCACTCCAGTTTTGGAGCATCGTGTTGGTGTCTAGAGTTGTGCTGAAGGAGGTGTGAATCTCAAAAATGTTCTTTTCAGAAGACAAATTTTTTTTCTCCACAGTTTTGGTGGCTGATGTTTGTTGCTGGGACATTTGGGGAAGGTTCAGCTTAAAACTGGGACACCCAGTGTGCAAAGCAGCTGTCCAGCCAAGAGTGACTACATCTGTCAGAAATGCCTCAGAATGTTTGCATGGAGAAGCTGTGGCTGCCCCATCCCTGGAAATGTTCAAGGCCAGGTTGGGTGGAGGTTTGGGCAACTTGGTCTAGTGGAAGGTGTCCCTGCCCATGGCAGGGGGGTTCAAACTGGATGATCTTTAAGGTCCCTTCCAACACAAACCATTTTTGATTCTCTGATCTCTCCTTGCCTTGAGTCACAATTCCAGAACGATTCAGGTGTGCTGTATGTCTCATGATCCATGCATTTAGGCAGCTAAGACACATCCTCCTTCCCCATCTTTCTCTCTGAGTCCACTTTGCCATCACCTATACTGTATTCTGTCATTAGCACTTACATCAAGTGTGTGTGCAGTTCTACACCGCTGTTATATTGGGATCTTACAGGGAAAAGTGACTATACAAATTAAGGGAAAATAGTCCTTTCAGATGACAGCAAACAGTCATTCCATGCCTACAGGGAAAGGGTGGAAGTATTTTTAGTGACATGAGAAGGATCTCTACTCTTGTCCCTTTAACTATCTGTAACTAATTATTTGTTTCTGTAACCACCAACTACCTACAGAAAGTGCACTGTAAGTAATGGAGGATGACAACTGGGGAAGGAAGATGTTCCAGGGAAGGCTGATGAATCTGTAACTATCAGGGGACTGTTTAATTAAAGTTCAACTACAGAAAGAAGCTACTATGAAGTGAATATTATTTTCAGGTAAAAGGGACAGGATTTTTTTCTTGGTTATATCCATGTTAGCACAACACTAGTTCCAAGTCATCCACACTGGCCTTCAGTAGCACTCATCACCTTCGTGCCCTCTGGAGCATCTGTATTGCTTCCAGCTCCAGAGCTGAGGACAGGGGGGACAGACTCTTGTTGGTACCCGATGACAGGACAAAAGGCAACAGTCACAGATTAAAACACAGGAAAGCACCTTTTCTTCTGCGAGGAGTCAACCTGTGGTACAGGTTATCCAGGGAAGCTGTGGAATCTCCATCCCTGAAGATATTCAAAGGACATGGTCCTGGGTGACCTGCTGCATGTGGCTCAGCTTGAACAGGGAGAACAGACCAGGTGACTCACAGAGGTCCCTTCAATCTCATCCATTCTGTGATGGAGCAACTGCTGGTTTGGAGGCCTCTGGCCAGAGCTCAGTTTTAGGACTCTTGTACCTTCTTCACCACCTGAGTCCCATGAGGGTTTCACTCTTGCTGAACTCCCTCTGCACCAATAGTCCCTTTGTCTCAGTTGTTTGCAAGAGGTTTTGGGGATCTCAAACATCACAAAGCAGAGACTCCTCTCTCATGACCCGCTGGCTTTCTTGGGGCACACTCTGACAGGGGTCCAAGGAGAAATCCAAATAGTCCCTGCTGTAGCTGGCCTCAGGGGCAGAGAAAAGGCCCTCACGCTGTTCAGTCTACCAGTAGGAATGTCGCCTTTAGCCTCTGCTGTGTTGTCATCTTTAATATAATCATAGCAAATAAAAATATGGCACACATCCCACCCGCTGGATTGAAGCTACTGGGAGGTAAGATAATTGGTATTTCCAGGGAGCAGAAAGCCAGGCTGAATGGTTCTGCTCACATTATACCATGGTTATGTCACTATCATTCAGAGCACTGATATCCAGTAACATCAGCCTGAACAAACTCACAGCTGTGAAAATAAGTTTAAAACCTCTCCATGGAGATATTTCACTGAATAGTTGCTCTCAGTATTCATGACAAGAAATATTTATTTGGGTGAAAACATAGATTCAATTCCTTTCAGTAAATTAGTAACAGACAATGCAGAGTCAAAAGGGTATCTTTTTTCCTCTTTTTTTTTCTTTTTTTCTTTTTTATTTTATTTGTAGCAAGCCTTCAGCAATTTGTAATTAGATCTTTCATGCTGAGAGGAAAAAAAAAGAGAGAGAGAGAGAGACCCATATTTCTGAAAAATCATTAGTACTTTTGGCAGCAGAAGGCTGGATCCTCATCTGGTGTAAATTGGAGGTATCTGCACTAAAGCAGGGAAATGCTCATTGACACCACGAATATCATTCCTGCTGCCCGCAGGAGCCAAGTTGGAAGCAGCAGCAAAGTGTGATGAGCCTATATTAGATACAAAATTAACATGTTTGAGGAGAAGATGGAGATAAAATATGAAATGTAATAGGTAGAGGAAAGCAGGGTGCAAACTTTTGGGGTCCTGAAGAAATCAGACCTGTGGAAAGGCAGGAGAGAATGGAGAGGGAGTGGAGGGAAGGACTGAGAAGTCTGATAGTCACAAAAGGCCGGCAGAAATCTAAAGGAAGGGGCAGAAGAGTCAGGAAGGTATTGAAATCTAATTTTTCCAACTACTCAGAAGTTAATAATGGGCATTTGAAAGAGTGCTGGGAAGGCAGAAATTATTTTAAGCCTTTCAATTTTTGACAGGTTATAATCAATTACCAGGTGGATCAGTCAGTGGAATAAGCTACCAAAAGACCTGGCTAAAAGACCCCTAATATTTATTGCACTAATACAGTATCTTCTGATTTATACCCATAAAACTGAGTCAGATAAAGAGGTCCAGCAGTTCTGAACCTCCTAAGGGTGACAGAGAAGGAATGCAATTATTTAGATGTTGAAGTCTTTGGGGAGAGGATGGTCTCACCATTACTACAGAATGTCTCATATCTATATATCTCTATATATACCGATCTATATATCTATAGGACAGTATGTGAAGCAGGAACTTTGGACTGGCCTGTGCAGTAGAACTCCATGAAAGTTGAATAAATGAATCATGTCCTGGGTCTGCTTAAGTTCTCTGCATCTTATCACAGCATATTTAACACGACAATGGCTCATCCACAGCCAGGTGTTAACGAAACCCTCCAGTTTCTGTGCAACAGAACCATCGTTGTTTATTTTTGTTTCTTCAGGGCAAACGACCCACTTGATACCATTCCCAGGAGAATTAGCTTAATTTAAAATGTTTCTTATCTCTGCCCCTGTGCTTTTCTTCACGTTACTGTGAGACTTCAGCAGCACAAGTCTCCTTCTTTCAAGATGGGCTCTACAGCCTGTGGTGAATTGCAGGATCCCGAGATTGCTAAAGATGCCCCTGAGCAGTTGATTTGGTAGTCTTTTACTGGGACCTTGGAAAAGATAATCGTTCATCCCAGTTAGTCATCTGGATTTTCTGCCATGGTCGGTGGAGGCAGATCTCTCCAGAGGGTGCTTCATCCTTCTGTTGAGGTTCCCGTTATTCAGTGTGTCTCAATCTCATCTATATTTGCCTCCCAGCTAAAATCCCTACTTTTCAGACGGGAAAAGGGAATTTTTCTTTCGAGAAATAAATCTTTATGTGTCACACATACATTTGCTTCCCAGCCTACACAAGTCTGTCTTGGAATACCAGGTTCCCACTTTGAACTCTTCCCCTTTACAAGCTATAATCTGTGTTCTCTGAACATCCTTCTGAACTTGCTCCAAGTAAACTATTTCTGCATATCAAGCTATCAGTCCGTCTGTCCATCTGGCTCACTAATCTTCTTCCCAGCTTATTTTTTTGGGGTCTTTTTGCTGTTGTATCCCTGTGTCTTTCTCAGGGAAAAAGAAGGGAAAAAAAAAATCTGCCTGCAGGTTAAATTGCCTGGAATACTCGGGTGAACAACAGGTCTGAGGACAAATGGAAGATATTTTTTGCTTAAAAAATATCGAGCGAATGTCTGTGGGAAAATGCTGCTGGTGTGACCATCTGTGTATTGACATATGTTTCTGTGGAGGGCTGAATCCAACATTCAGTTCTTCAGTGGGAAACTTGAGTGCCCAAAGAATGGAGGGCTCAGCCCTCTGTCCCTTGCACAGGTCCGGGGGAACCTCATTACTGAGAGTTACAGTGGATGACCTAGACAGGTGGAACAGAAACCCCAAGAACATTGAGTTCTGTTTGGAGCAATCAGTGATTCCTTTTAAAAAAATAAGAGGAAAAATCTCAACCAGGCCGATATAAAAACCAAACAAAAGGGTGATTGTTCCATAATACAAGTAATAAAAACTCGACAATCCGAATTGAAGGGTGGTAAGTCTCATTTTGGCCATGAAAACATATTGCAGCTCACTTCAGAACATCATAAAGCACTGAAATTTAGAGTCAATACTCTCTTTTGATTGAACAACCACTTTAAATTAAGTTGGCATGTAATCCAGCAGAATTTATGGGTTTGAGAGGGGCACGAAGGCTAAGGTTTTTGTTTTAATGAGTCTGGGGAAAGTCATGGACTGTGTAGTTGCTTCTTTGAAAGACTGCACATCACCATTAAAAAAAAAAAAAAGCAGTTGCTTAATTTTTCACCATCCAATTACTATTTAATGCCACACTACGGCATGAAACTTTCCAAGTTATTGTGTCAGAGTTAACAGCTTTCTCACAGCCAATTTTACCTTAACAATTAAACCAAAAAGGAGTGAACTCTGTGGAGGCCAAGATTAACCTGGAAAGATTGGGTTTGGTGCAAAAAGTAACAAGAATGGTGTCTTTCACTGTAAGGTGTGCCTTTACCTTTCTGAGATTGGAATTACAGTAGGTAGAACTAGGGAAGGTGTCCCTGCCCGTGGCAGGGGGTTGGAATGAGATGATCTTTAAGGTCCCTGCCAATCCAATCCATTCTCTGATTGCATGATTCAGTTAATTTCATCTGCTTATTCGAAAGATGTTTGCACTGAATGCCACAGCACTGACAGCTCCATGGGACAATTGCAAGCACCTTAACCAGTATTGCCGAATTTCTTCTTCTTCACCTCATTTTTCCTGTGATATAAGGGCCAGGTGGTGGGTTATTTTTCAGTCCAAAAAACTCTATTTAGATCATTCTTCATTTTCTCCTTCCTACACATGTTTAATTCAGACATCATGTCACATAGCAGAGCACAAAAGTTTAGTTCCCTGCGTGTCCTTCAAATCAGACAGTTTGGGTACAGCCTGCAGGTCCCCTTGTCACTATTCCAGTTCAGACACAACTGTGTTTAAAAGTTTTCATGACTTGATGTTTCATTTACAAAAAAAACAAAGAGGGGGAAAAACAACAAAAAAAAGCTATCTTATTTTGTTTTGTTTCATTTGTTTTTAAATCTCCAATATAAGTTTTTAATTATTTGTGTTGAAACAATCATAGATGTATTCATAATGGTAGGTTTTAGTTTTAACAAATGAAAACATTTTTTTTAAGTCATGGTTTTTATAAACACCACTGTCTACCAAAGCATTTAATAAAAACATTGAGGAAAAAATTATTAGTGGGAAGGAAGCCCAAAGGCAGGAGTGGGGGGAGAAGCCCTTTTCTGAAAAATCAAAGACAAATAAAAACATTTTCATGTTCCAGCTAGAGGTTTTCCAGAGAGTATGGCATTTTTCAGGATTGTTCCAAATGCTCTAATGACCTGTTTGACTTACCCAGCTCCAGGATTTCAGAATGGGCTCATGTGCTTATTTTCAATCTTAAATTTCTCCACTGGAGTTCTTCCTCAGGAATTCAGTTAAGAATGTAGGAGGTAAATCACGCAGGAATCACAAATGAGCTATGCAAAGAAAGCCCTGTGAGCTTTAAAATGCCTCTCTCTTCAGTCATATTGTCTTCCCTGAGGAAGAAGAAAGAGCATTGCCGTTCTGCACCTTTTTTATCTGGGAGTTTGGAGTGATTCACTTCAGAATAACAAGGAAAAGGAACTGGGGTATTTATTTGGCTGTCACTTCACATTTTGGTGCCTGGAAGTGTAGGGTGGTTTCAGAAAGATTTGAAATTTTAGCCACATATTTCAGCATCCAACAACCTTTGGAAATTCACACCAGGGTACGTTATGAGAAAAAGGCATCATCCAAACACGCTGGTTTCAGTAAGTGTTGAATTAATTCCTGAGCAGATGTTCTCACATCCGTGTCCTGATCAGAGGAAATTCCTTATTTCTAATTTGTTAACTGAGCAATGAAACATGGAGAATCTAATGGCAAGAATATGCTTTTTGCAAACTTGCTGATATTGTGTCTTAAAGGGAATTATGTGGAGATAAACCTGTTTGGAAAGGGGGATGGTGGACATATCCTCTTAATTGTCATAGCTGATGCTTTTGAAAATGTTGTGTCCGGTCTATTCTTTGGGCACCATTTTTTTTCACTGACATTACAATTTTTTGTCCAAAAATTTGCATTAAAAAAGAGAAAGAACAAGTGTTTTCTGCTGGTCTAGGCAATTTACTGTGCCAGAAGCTAATGAGACATGAATAAAGCCAGAAATGCACATCTTTTCACTTCTTTAAACTTTCCACCTTTTAGCTGCTTCTGATTTTTCCTCAGGTATCAGCACAACTTCACTGTGCTGTCAAAGCCAATCTATGATCACATGGCTAAAACCCAGCAAAATCCCTCATTTCATCCCTTTCATTATTCCAATCTAAATGAATGACTCTGAAACTGAAAAAAAGAAACTGCTCTAATGGCAATAATAATAATAATGATAATAATAACAACCACTCTACCTTTTCTTGTCTTCCTCCCCACCCTGTAATGGCATATTAAGGAAACAATCAAAAGCCAAACCCACAAAACTCGTCAGGACTAGGAACTGCTTTTTGGATGTCATTTGCTTATTAATTTATTAATTTGCACTGTATTTCTTTATCCTGAACTAGAGCATGGATTTCCCCCAACAAACAATAAAAATGTATTCAAACAGGTAATTTCCCTGCTCTGACACACTGCAGGAGAGTGCAACAATTTGGGAGGGGAAGGAAAAGGTGGTCAGATAAGACAGGAGAAAAGTAGGAACACTTTGGGGACAGCTTACATCTTGACAAGTTTATATCATTTGGGAAATCAGGACCTGTGAGCTGTTCCAAAGAGAAAACCAATTCCACCCATAGTAGCTAAATTTACATCCTAGTGGAAAAGATTCTAATAGTGGTTTTATTAGAAAGTATCTATATAAATGGGAGAATTGCAAAGGAAAATGTACTTGCCTTTTGGATTAGCAACATTACTCATTTTTTCCACTGAAAAAACTTCAAGAAAATCTGAATTTAGCATTTCAAGTATAAACACATGAAAAATCCTCACACATTTGGGTGCACATGCTCATGCAAAACTCTTATGAGTCCATAGATGTGCATCCATTCATTTTATTTGTTTATTTTTACTTAGGCTTATATATAGAATAGAATCATAGAATCACTGAGGCTGGGAAAGATCTCTAAGATCATGAAGTCCAACCATCATATAAAGTACATAAAACCTTAAAGACATTTTAGGACCAAAATAATGAAGATGAATCTTCCTCGCCACTTGAAAGAATTCCTGAGAGCAATTCTAATGTCTCCTTACTCACTCTCCTTGCGAGTAAGACCTGTAATTTTCTCCTGTTCTTCAGTGAGATAAAGTTCTATCTCACTCCACTGCAAAATTGCTGTGGTTTTGCAGTATAATTAATACTCTGAGGAAACTCACACTGTGAGAATCTCTTGTTCAAACTGACCTGGCAGATGACCCCTGTGTAGGAGGAGCAGAGCAGCACCCACTTAGCTGATCACTAAAGCTGATGGAATAAGTAACTCTGACATAATATGCCCACAATCAGCAGCAAAGGATCCAGACTGGCCAAATTAGGTGGGTGATTTAGACCCCTGTCACTGGCACTGCTGCACCTTTGACTCTTCCTGAGCACGGTGGCAACATCACTGTGCCTCAGCGAGAAGCTGCAAAAGGAACTGTTCTCTTTGTAACTCTGGTGCAGCCCAAGGTACTCACAGCACGGCTTGATTCAACACCCAGCGTGGGACCCAGCTCTTCATGAGTAGAAATATAGAGCTGGAAGGAGCCCTGAGAGATGGAGCAGCACAAACCCCTTCCCTGGGATATGGGAAGAGGTTTTATGCACTGTGAATAGTTTTGCTTTTGGTCACAAGATCTGCTATAAACAGAATGTAGTTTTCCTTAAAAAAAATTAGAAACTGAGGTTCCTGTAGTGATGGGATAAACAGGACAGTTCCTTGTCGTGTTAGTACCCATTGATGCAATTCACAGAGTTCACGACAATGATATGAATTAAAGTGGATTAAAATAAATACCAAAGTGTTCAGAGGCCCCTCAGAACCATGACCTGATAACACAGATCAATTGCATTAAATTACATTGGACTCAATTATGCACAAATTTCTTGCTGTACTGTACTGAACAGCTTGCTATTGCACAGTTGCAATGGCTTTTTTTCTCTTCAAAAGCACTAATCTTAAAAAAGGCTGTCCACACCCAAGATTTTTTACCCAGGAATATTGTCTTTAATTTCCCTGCTTGTACATCAAGAAAGGGGAAGGTAGAAGTAAAGGCTTCTTATGATCTCACCGACATTATTAAGATCAGGCTTGAGTTTTCACCTTCCCCTGTCAGATGGTTGAACCCCAACCTGGTAGGACAGTCTGCTCATTGATGTGTGTTCTTCATCCAATATTTCTCATTCAGTATTCCCTGCACCCACTGGAAATTATATGGGGAAGACTAAATTCTTGTTAAATGTAAGCTCATCATCTTTGTTTTCTTTATATTGAAAGTGTAAACAATTCAACCACATGCTTCTCACTCAAAGCAAGCCTGTGCAACCAAAACTGTAGAGCCATGTAATCATTTAGGTTAGAAAAGACCTTTAAGATCATCAGGTTCAAGTGTTAAATCATCACTGCCAAGTTCACTCCTAAACCATGTCCCTAAGCACCATATCCACACACCTTTTGAACACCTCCAGGTATCTTGATTCCACATCTTCCCTGGGCAGCCTCTTCCAATGCTTGACAATCTTTTCCATGAAGAATTTCTTTTCTAGTATTCAACTTAAACCTTCTCTGGCAAAATTTGGGGTCTCTTCTTGTTGTCCAGCCCCCACCTGGCTACAGTCTCCTGTCAGGTGGTTGTAGAGAGTGAGAAGGTCCCCCCGAGCCTCCTTTTCTCACAGCTAAACACTCCCAGCTCCCTCAGCTTTTCCTCCTCAGTCTTGTGCTCCAGACCCTTCCCCAGCCCTGTTGTCCTTCTCTGGACTCTCTCAAGCCCCTCAATCTCTTGTTTGTAGTGAGAAGCCCAAACCTGAACACAGGATTCGAGGTGCCTCATTATCGCTGTGCCAAATACAGGGGGACAATCAAAAGGATGCCCTGTGACTGAAGAAGCGGTGGCAGCTCTCTGAGCTTCTGCACAGGGTGTGAAGCATCGCTGGGATCTGGGGTTTTCTGGAGCCACTGGAGTTTTCGCTGTAACAGCATTGCCACCTAGTGCTCCTGTGGTACAGTTCAGCCAGGCCCCGGGAAACGATGTGTTTTAGCAGCTGAAACAAATACTAAACAAGTCTTTTTAACGTAGTTTTAATTTTTTAGAGGATTGGAAAGGCCACGAGAAATACCGTGGGGTTTTTTGGATCATCCACCTCTGTTAAAGTGCTTGTAAAGTACTCCCAAAAGGTGAGGAACTGATGTGGTATTCACTGCACGCTTCTGAAAATAAAATTGCATTGAAATGTATCTGCTCTAAAGTTATAAATAAAGACTAAACTGGTCATCTAAACCCCTTCTGCTGTAAAAGTGACCCCCCCTCCAAGTGGTAATACATTCAACCTGCATGAGAATATATTTATTAAAATCTTGACTTATTAATAAACATGTGTTTATTGATAAGCATGCGTTTATAAATATTCATTATAGTAAACACAATAAACATCCTCTCTGTGTTTTCATTCTCTCTGCTCATCATCCAGGGAGCCAAGCTGGTAATTTTGGGTGAGGTGAGTGTAATTACAACAAAGCTGGGAAAAGATTGGGTATCTTTATAACCCTGTATTGTAGACACATTAAAACCCCTCCCATACAACTAACTTTCAGTGAGAGTGAAGGAACTCTCGACTTCTGAACTAAATCAAAGCTTCCTTGCTTGTTTTTGCAGTGGTGTGTGAGTGAAGTTTTGCACTGCCTTTTGAGGAATTTGGGGTTTTGAACATTTTAAATTGGGTCCCAGTGACTATGCTACTACAAAGAGAGAAAGGAAACCTGCAGGGGAGAGATAGGATTTTATTCCCAAAAGAAAACAGCATAAGAACATCTATTCTAGACAGTCTTGGGGACAAGGTTAAAAGTTTTGCTCGATGGAACTGTGTTGATTTGAGGTTTTGCCAAGTGAAATCCCTGCCTTTTCTGCATATTTCCAGGTGCCCTGCAGGAGGGAGATTTCTTGCAGGAAAGATGTGGAGATGGAATTGAAATGAACTGGCTGCAGACTGTGTTCTTGAATTGTTCCTACCCAGAAAGATTTTAGAAGTCACTGAAGTTACCTGCACAATTTCATATGAGATCTAATTTTGAGCATCATCCTGGTTGTTTTTATAGACTCACAGAATTGTTTAGAGTGGAAAAGACATTTAAGATCATCAGTTCCAACTATTATTCTAACACTGCCAAGGCCACTACTAAACCACGTCCCTCAGTGCCATATCCACATGTCTTTTAAAAGCCTTCAGGGCTGGGGACTTCACCACTACCCTGGGCAGCCTGTGCCAGGGCTTGACACTCTTTTAGTGAAGATGTGACCCTGTGGGCTTAAGCTAAAGACATGGTGCTTTAGTATGAGTCATATGAGTCCACCAAATGCTCTAAGACCACATAAATAGCTGGTAGTAGTCCATACCACCACATGTTCCTATTGTTTCCTTGGTACTAAACTGGGGATGTTTGGGTGACTACCTCTACCACAAAATTTAAGCAAAATGTAGTCACTTTCCCCTAGTGTACATTTACTGACTGAAGAGTTATATTAATTGCAACACCAGCATGGATATAATGGATAACTCTCTTGGACTTGTTACCTTCACTGCTACCATTTATCCCAGTAAAAATACACACAAAACTATGTTTCTTGCTTCTCTGGGGAAAGTTGTATCTGTACGCTCATAGCAAACCCAAGTCTTTAGAGATTTGGTTTGAAATCTGTTGTAAGAATTGCTCCATCAAAACCTCTAGGCAACTTGCATTTGGATGAACCCAAATGCAGCTCTGTCTGTCAATATGAGACTTCAGGATTACTCTATTTGTGGTGTCCAAGTTGCAGGGGAACTCTTTAAATAGGAACTGCCTGGCTCAATAACCCACAGAGGCAGAAGTTCTGGTATTTGTCATAGTTTAGAGTGATGTGCCCAATATTCTACAGCTGTATGTGGAAATGTAAAGAATTTAGCAAATCAGAAAATTTTCCTTGTGGGTCTTCTTGTTCTTGAACTGGAGAAGTATTCCTCTGCGTCTCAGCTGTCATCACATGCTTGACAGATTTTGGAATGGGATGTAACAAGGTGTCCAAAACCATTGGAGACAGATTTTTGTCCCATACTAAAATAAACAGTAAGTAGTAACTCGGTCTCTTCAGCAAGAATCATGTGCCTTGGAAAACTGGTAAGTGGGTGGCTGGGAGCCCCCAGGTCTACATATGACTTATTAGATATTTAAAGAAAGGGGTTTTTACTCCTTTTAATGGTTTTACAAAGAGTTTTCCATTCTTTGAAAAGTAAGAGATGTAATTGCACAGAAACCAGGCCCCAATAAAATGTGACTTCTCTGAAAAACATCTGGTGCTCTAACATTTATTTTTATAGGTATGACACTGATCTCATATTGGTTCTCCCTTTCATACAGAGGTGATCTTTGTCATTGTACCATAATCTCCATTTGTGTAAATAACAGACAAACAAGGCTTTGTTATCCTGATGAACATGTGAAAACTTGTGTTTAAAGCAAAACTGGAGCATTCAGGTATGTTGCACTCATCCTTGCCATCAAACTATACAGAGTAGTCCCTGATCTCAACAAATCTTTGACTTTTAGGTCTGAATATTAAGCAAATGCAGAGAGAGTTGAATGTTTTCAGGATAGGATTCCTCACTGCCAACTGAAGGGGTTTATTTCTGAGACAATCACACTCTCTTTAAATGGGGAGAAATGTGTCCTTGTGGAGCATATTTTCTTACCTCCTTTAAAAAAGAGTATCCACCTTGACTGTGTTGATATTTCTGAACATGGATTTAAGTAGAGCTGAAGGGGTCTAGCTCAGACTTAGATATCTGCAATGCTTGGGATGATGAAGATGCATAGAGAAGATAGGATGGAAGAGCTGGAGTTGTTCAGCCTGGAGACAAGAAGGATTTGGGAAGATGTTATAGCACCTTCCAGGACCTAAAGGAAGCTTACAAGAAGGCTGGAGAGGGATTCTTCACCAGGGCATGTAGTGATAGGACAAGGTGAAATGGACTTAAGCAGAAGAAGATCAGGTTTAGATTAGATATTGAGAGAAATTCTTCCCTGTGAGGACAGTGAGGTCCTGGCACATGTTGCCCAGAGAAGTTGTGGGCTCCCCATCCTTGGCGATGTTCATAGCCAGGCTGGATGGTGCTCTGAGTAGCCTGGTCTAGTGAAAGGTGTCCCCGCCCATGGTAAGGAGTTGGAATTCCATGATCTTTAGGATCCCTTCCAACCCAAACCATCCCATAATTCTAAGATTCTCCAAGTGTAACCGCATCAATCCCTCTTGGAGCAGGTACTGCTGTAAATGACTTCCTGTGAGGTGAGGTAGGGATGAGCTCATCCAACTTATTCCCAGTGTCATCTTGTGACTCAAGATTATTCTTTTCTAACCTCAGAGTTATGACTAAAAGTTTCTTGATGTCCATAGTCTGATTGTCCATTAACTTCAGACACCTTAGTCCTGCCAGCACAAAGCTGTTCAGAAGGAAGATGTCAGGCAAAATGACATTGACCATCAACAATTATGTCTTATTTCATAAGATCATAGAATAAATAACCTGAATTAAATTGTTTTATAGTTATAGTCAAAAACGGAAGTGCTAGAATGCCAGGTATATGGTAGGTCTTGCTAAAGTAAGAAAGAAGTTATGAAAATCATAATCAGTTCAATTAATTGTTAGTACCGAACTTCAAAGTGTTGTGCTTTTATAGTGGATTCACTGGGAATATTTTTACATAGACACAAGGTTTACAGAAATGCCCTGCCTATTAGCAAGTTCAGCTTGCATTATACCAGATGCAGAAGCAAATTCCAAGCTGTCAAGCCATTCACTCAAAATAATTTCTTTATCATGGCCACCAAACAAACACATCTCAGGACAGTCAGGTGTGATGTCTCATGTGCACAGGTATGGTCTCTGGGGTACAGAACCTTTGGGTTATCCACCAGTTAGGGTGCCGTTATAACCAGTGCACCATGTAATATGAGGTGTAATTCTCCACAGGGAGGAGAAGACACAGAACTCATTGAAATGATTCTGAACTTGATATTTTACTGAAGCTGGTAAACAGTAGAGTTCTTCCAAGATCCCTAATTTCCAAATTAGAAAGCACATCAGACTGTTGTTGTGTAAGTGTAAACCTGCTTAAATTCAAGAGCAAATGATTTAATGACTGAATTAAGTAAACCCAATCTTAACTTTCACTGCAAATAGAATATTTATCAATTTAATACTGAAAAAGAAAATCAAAAATAAAAGTCAGCTTGAATCAACTAGAAAGAACTAAGCTGATGACTTCTTTCCTTCCTATTTTTAAATTTTATTTAAAAAAAAACCTTAGAGTGTAGGGCTGGGAACACAAGGTGTTGCACATTGCAACACCAAGTGAAGCATGTTGATATTTAAGAACAAAATATGACTGTACTAGATCAGACCAGTATCCTCTCTCCAGTAGGAGCCAGAAATTAATGTCTGTGTATATTTCTTCTGAATTCTCTCCCAGCCTGTAATAGCTTACAGCTCATGGCTTTCATGAGCTTGAAACCATGTTTTGTACTTAATTCAATGAACTTTTTGTCTAAGAAAATGTACGGTCAACACTTCAAGTTATCTGGAGACTTAGCACTTGCAATATCCAGTGTCTGGAAAGAGGGAATTCCATGGTATGATCGCATGTTCTGGGATGAGAAACTTTGTCTAGTTTGTTTTAAATCTGTGATCTGTTTTTTCACTGGATCCACCTCACTGTTGCACCAGGACCATGAACATTCCTTCTCCAATGCAGTCAATTTATTTAATTAAAAAAAAACCCAAAATATTTCCAAACATATATAGTTTTCTGAATAAGTGTGACTCATTTCTTGACACAAAATGAGAAGTAGAAAATGCTTGTGCTACTCTTCCCTCTAGCTACTGGAAGATACCTAAGACTGGGCATCCCCTGTGTCCCCCACTGCTCTCGTGTTTATGGGGCAACCTTCTTGGACAGAAAGCCCCACTGTGAGGTGAAAACTGCTTTGGCATCACAGCAAATAGAGTGCAGAATTCTGGTCATGGCACCTGTTGCTGGATGGGCAAAAGAAATACTTCTCTTTAAAAATATAAAGGCTCTGTCTGACATTGTTTTGTAGGCAGTGATGCCAAAGTCAAAAAACCTGCCTCTATGACTGAAGTCTTCCTGCATATTTCCTCTGGCTTTGCCTGAGGTCTGTGATTTGCTTTCACATGTCTCACTGGTTTTGTTGTGGTTACAATTCCTGTCATATTTCCTATCTGAACCCAGCTAAGTACACTGATCTTATCTCCATAGGAGGATCATTCATAGATGTGCTTCACAGCTCAGATTTGGTAGATGACGACATGCAAAAATGATGGAAAATTCTTATTAATAAATTTTTCCCCTCCCAGCCACTAAAAAAAAATTGTGTCAGGCCACACACATGCAAAGACCCCTGAGAATGTCTTAACTCAGATCTCTAAATCGGTGAATCAGAGAATTACAGAATGGTTTGGGTTGGAAGAGGCCTTAAAGATCACCTCATTCCAACACCCTGACACAGACAGGGACACCTTCCACTAGCTCAGGTTGCTCCAAGCCCTGTCCAACCTGACCTGGGACACTTCCAGGGGTGGGGCAGCCACAGATTCTCTGGGCAACCTGTGCCAGGGCCTGCCCACCCACACAGGGAAGAATTTCTTCCTAATATCCAATCTAAACCTCTCCTCTTTTAGTTTAAAACCATTCCTCCTTGTCTTTGTCTCTTCTGAAGTTCAGTGTCTCACTGATCTGAAGTCAGGTGTCAATGGGTAGATTGAGGTAAGAAGATGAGAAGCTGCTGTGTCAGTGTTGATCCTTGTCCATTTTGAAGAGCAAGGAACCCTCAGGAAAAAATGAACTTGCTATTTCACAGAAAGTCTCTGCAAAATGGGCATCAACTTCTTTTAGAAGGCATTAATTAAGTTCTGATGGACACTCTGGATAAATGGAGGCTCTAATTCAGGACTTGAGGGCTCTAGGAATGCTGCACAACCTTTCTTTGGTGTGATCTCTAGCAGGTAGTCCTCCTGTCTCCCAGGACCTAGAAGGCTCCTGGCCATTGAGTGGGCATGGACCTCAGTGGTGCTACCTCACAACTGAGAGCATGGCTGTGGAGAAGGTAGAGGAGAACAAAGTCCCACCTGGCCTTGGATCACCTCTCTGTTCAGAATTCAGAGCAACCTGATGACTTAGCCCTGGTGTCGACTAAAACCATCAGCGAAGGAACTCCGTCATGTGAATTTACACAAAGCATATTTCTTGGGTCAGGCACAAAATCAAAATTCCTTTAAGGAAGACAAGACTTTAAACACTTGCTGTCGGGGAGAAAAAAAAAAAAAAAAAGAAAGTCTCCAAAGGCCTTATCTCACGCGTGATACAGTCACAAACATCTGCTTCGGCTTCAGCTTCTCCTTCTGTTAAAAACTAAAGAGACTGTTTCCAGATCCCTGGAGCAGCTGTCCCTTTTAAGCCAGAGACACAGCAATATGACACACACTGTTGGCCTGTGGATGGGAAAACGCTGTATTTATCAAAACAGACAATTTTTAGCTCTTATTTTTGGGCAATTGCTAGGCAAAGCAGTGGGAGTCTATTAACAGGTTTTTCATACAGCAGTTTGAATTCTGAATTAGAAACTGGCAAGTGTGGGGGGCAGATTTCAGGAGAGTCTCATCAACAGCAAATGTGAGATGCAAATTCAACTAAAGCCTACAGTTTAATTCTCATTAAGGGACTCATTGGTGTCCACTTTATCTGGATAATGAGATAGAAAACAAGAGTCCTAAGGGAGACCTTAATTAGGAGTTTTGGCAGGTCTGATGTGAGTGTATGATGACTGATTCAAGGGGTTTGCTGTCATTGAATTTTGCTGCTAATATGCATTTTCACATATATCTTCTAGTCCTAGGCCTTAAAATGAATTTGGAGTCTAGTTCAAGTAGCTCTCTTCATTCTGTGATTTTTCAAGTCCTTCCTCCAAACTCCTTTAGACTTCAGTCCCTCTGCCCAGTCAGATGGTGGGACACAGGCTCACTTGCAAGGCTCCTTACAGATTGTTATGTGTCAATAGTCAATGTGGGAAGCAGTTTGACTCTTGCTGAGCTGATTAAGGATAATCTTAGGGCAAAAACAGTGGAAAGAAGTTCCCGAACAGGACACACATACCCTGTTCAAGCTGGGGCAAATAATTTAATCTCTTTATGCCTCTGATCCCTACCTATAAACGGGAAAAGAATACTATTTGCTTGCTTGTGTTACTTTTATTACTGTTTCCTATTTTAAGCTTTCTTAGACAAAACCTGCTTTTTACTGTGTGTGTATAGACAACAAACTCTTCAGTACTGATTGTGGCTATTAGTTGATCCTGCCACATATCCTCATCACATCACATTCCTCTAGGTCTGCAACACATCTCCCTTCTCTGCTTTCTCCACAGCTTAAGTACTACCTGACCATTGCATTGCACTCGGCTGCTACTTTGGCCAATTAAAGGTCATTTCATGGACAGTTGAATTTCCAGAAGCTGAATGACTCTGCAGTGCTCTGACCCCAGAAGCAAGGAAGAATTTTTCAGTGAGCACAGTCAGTGGGTCAGGAATGCCCCAGAGCACCAGCTGCTGGGTCCTGAGCCTGTACTGGAGAAATACCTGTCTGTCCCTGCCCTGTTCTTGCTGTTTTTACCATGGCTCTTTTAGCAGTCACTCCCCAGGAATATGCTTTCAAACTGTAGGGACATTTGATCTGACTATACTAGTAATAAAATAAGTTTAACCTTTTATTATTATGCTAGTGATTAATTTTAATAACAATTTTTTACCATGCTATGATTTTATTACTATAAAACGCAGCAGTAACTTTTCCCTGATCCAAGGCATTTCACATCCACACAGATCATCTCTTTCCTCCTCTACAGCCAATGACCTGAAATTCCTACCAGCCATGATCCCTATGTGCAAATCACCAGATGCCATGTGCTTTTGTTGCTGGTTGGAATGGGCCAAAACCCAGCAGTGGGTCCAGGAGCCATTCTAGCAATGAACAGTGTGTTTTACCACAGGGCACTGCTTGGACCTGGGGCTGGCTCTGCTTTAGCAGCACAGCTGAAACTTGGAAACATTCCTCATGCAACTTCTTTGAAATCACTGATGCCAACTGCCCCTCTTGCTGCATTGTAACTAAAGAGTGCTCTAGCAAAGTTTTTTTCTTTTTTTTTCTTTTACAACACAAAATTCATACAAACACTGAGAAAACTTGAGTAACTGGTTGAAAATCTGGAAGATAAAATGGCTACTTAAGCATACTTACTGTGCCTGGACTAAAAATTAGTTTCTTTCCTCTGTATAGGTAAATATAGCACTTAGCTCTTACTGTTGTAAAATCTTCTTGAAGGAAGTAATATAATGTAAACAAAAAGTGAACGAAATTCATGCAATTATTTAAAATATACAGGACTGTATTAAAGTTCTACTCCTGGTTTTTGGACTACTGCTATGTTGGCAGCACAGATAATCTTCAGAGAATTGTTTCCTGGAGAAGACTGAGGGAATGATTGACAGAATGTGACTGCCCATGTGTTAGGGGAAAGAGTGCCCTGATTTGGGAGAGTATTGGATCATTTGCAATAAGAATGTAGAGAAAAATAAGTAATTTCATTGCAAATGCATGGCATGGAACAGCCAAAAGGACCAGATATTAGGAAAGATTTCGTCATTAAAAGGGTGGTCAGGTATTGAAAAAGGCCGCCCAGGGAAGTGGTGGAATTACTATCCTTGGAGGGATTTAAAAGATATGAAAATGTGGCACTTGGAGACATGGTTTTAGTGGTGGCCTTGGCAGTGCTGGGGAATCATTGGAGTTGGTGAACTCAGAGGTCTTTTCCGACATTAATGATTCTGAGGTTCCAGATTCTCAGCAATAGTTTTCCCATGGCCGAAAAAAAAAATAAAAAAGTAAAATAGAAAAGTGATTATGGCTTTGTTGGCTTTGGATGATTCTCTCAGACACCTGGTGGGACTCTTGGGGAAGGTCCTGTGCAGGGTTGAGAGTCGGACTCAATGATCCTTAGGGGTCCCTTCCAACTCAGCATATTCTATGATTCTGGCTAAAATAATTCAGCTCAAAAAAAGTCTTTTTATAAGGTACCATAACTTGCCTTGCTCTCTGGACAGAAGCCATAGGTGCTCAGTTCTGGCTGGGCAGTTGCTCCTGCACTGCTGGGAATATCTGGGTCCATGTTCCACTCTGGCTGTGAGATATTGTGTTTAAGGCAGCAAGTCTGCAATGCAGTCCCTTGAATGAGGACAGTACATAAGGCCTCTGGAGGCACACCCTGACTGTTTTTTCTTGAAACAGGAAAGTTTGAGACACCAAAGAAAGACAACAAGGTTGTCCCACTTTTCTGGCAAGGCTCCAGTTTGATAATTACTATTTCACCTTTACATATTCCCTGTGCAATTTTAATTGCAAAAGCTTACAAACGTGTCCCCCTTGAATTCATGGGCCATTGCTCAATTGTGATTCATATTTGCCACATTGACTCCCGAAATAAAGGGAATTCTGTCAAACCTGACAAAGCAGAGGAATGTGTATTGACGATTTTTTGCTCTGGATTCCACACACAAGAGAAATGCTGTGTCCCAAGTGCCACCTCCAGAAAAGATCTTTGGCACTGTGATGATCTGAGATCACAGGAAGGCTTTATGTCTTCTAGATGTTTATATCAGATTGATATGATTAATATCAAGTGAAGATGTAACTTTTATAGCAATACCCTATTCACAATGCTTAATATTGGTCTCTTTTAAATTCCATAAAAGGCCATTTATAATTTTATAAGTTATTTTTCTTCTCATTTGTAACTCTGAATGAAAAATAAAATAAATTATGCTTTTTCCTAATGTTAGCTTGCCTTACTTTTAATTCCAGGCCATATATCATGAGCTTTTCTCTATGAGACAGAGGATTCTTATGATTCTTGATATTCTGTGTGTATGAAATATAAACTCAGGGTTGTCACTGTTTAGCCTTGGAGATGTAGTAAGAGAGGTGGAACTCCTTTGGTTTCCCACCACAAGGTTTTCAGTGCTGACAGTAGCTTTCCACAGGTTTTTTAGTTTTCCAACATCCTTTCTTAATGTCTAGAGATCTGAACTCAATAAAGTATTGATCTCTTTAGCGATGTGCTTGGAGACAAAATCACTCCTATTCATTACTGACTGTGTTACATATGTAAGAATATTATTAATGCTCATCCCTTCCAATTTTTTTTTGCTTGCAGATCATGATCCCAGTCTTTAGATCATTCATGTTTAGAAGCATGGCTTTTCTTCTAGTATTATTTAGTATCATTTATTTAGTGCTATTTAGTTTTGTATCACAACTTTCTATTTATTGCATCCAATAAAACAGTATTAACTGGAAACCAAACATTTTAAACATGTTATCATTGAGCAGATATGTCTGACTAAATATTTCAAGTCACTATATGTGCAACAGCCACGTTCCTTTTGCCTCTGAACAATTTACAGAGCTCTCTGTGGTGTATCTTTGCTTCCCACCCAGGAGCTTGCTGGAATAGTGGCTTTGTTTACAGGTTTGAGGATTTATTGCTTTATGTGGTACTTCTGGGCATGCAGCAGGTAGTTAGTCAACTGTAACAGCTCCTGAATCCCAGCTGTGCCTACTAAGCACATTGAAACTTGAGAACATTGGATCTGCTGCAGACGTTTATCCCGAAAATCCCTTATCAGAAATCCCTGTGCTACACTGCGCCTCTGAAAACTGTTCGTAGCAGAAGAGTTATATTCAGCCCAAACTAGTTTTCCTCTGCACTGCAAGCCACCTCTTGACATAAGCAGTTTCTCTCTGTCTTTAAACATCCCCATTTGAGGGACAATATCGATAAGGTTATGGAAAATCAAGTGTAGAATCACCCAGACATTTCAGATTTCCTGGAGGGTTTCCAGCAATGCTCTGCCTGTCTGAAGGACGTTTGAATCCATGGTACCTGAACACCAAGCTGAGTCAGAGGGACTGGAGTCACTGATGTTTTTTATCTCTGAGAAAATACACTGTAGATGATTTCAGAATCGCCTCAGGGTCTTATTCGTGAGGTTTTAGTGTGCATCGGTTACAAGGGGAAAACAGTATTAACTAGAAACCAAACAGAAAATAACTAAACTGGGTCATTCCACAGCCAGTTATTATAAGGGCTTTCTAATCTCTCAAAGGCTTTCCTATTTCTGTCCAGACACTGGTTTTATAAAGTGTCCCTTTGGAGAGACAGCTTGCATCTTCATTTTCCACTCCTGTCTTTCATACTTCCGTGAAAACCTTCCCAGTCATTAATCACCAGCTTGCAGCAAAACAAGCCGAACCTCTGAACTTCTCTTGCACCAGAGTGCCATTAAGAAAAACAATTTCTCATTTAACTCAACGTTGTTCACATGTGAAGTTTATCTCTCCTAATGAGATGTTGTTCTCCATGGGTATTTTTCCCCCTATTTCATTATTATGACTCCCTTTAGGCAGTTTTCCCTTGAGTTTTAATTATGAAAACAACACCTGTTTTCAGTGCCACTGTTGGAGTTTTCATGTGCTCCAGAGAAAGCATTTGCCTCTCTGTTATCTGCAATGGCTTCCACTCTCTGCATTGATTTCCCAGAAAATGCTGTATCGATTTTATCTTGTCATTTCAGTGAATGCCTCATCTTCCTCACTCTTCCTTCTTCTGAATTTTAGAAAGTAACACGGGCTTCCAATTAGGGAATACCTGTGATTTCCCTTTTTGGTTTTAAATCTCTGTGTGATCAGACTGTTTGCTGCTGTGCCCTGTGCTTTTTGAACCAGCTCTCCAGGCCTGTAGGGAAATGGAAGGATTTTTTTTCTTGGTCTTTAGTCAAACCTCAAGGCCTGCTGCAATATTTCTAACAATTGCTTTGCTTTTAAGCTCGACATTAAGAGTTGTTTTCATCCTTCACATTAGTGTTGGTTGGGAGTGAAGAGCCTGGTGTTGTGTCGTGTTCAGTTTATCTATCAGATCATCTAATATTAAATTATGCTTGTTTTAGCTTCAAAATCATGAACAAAATGTTTCTTCTAAACTAATCTGGGTTATCTTTTTGTTAGTGTTTTATTGCACTAGTAATAATAGTAGTGAATGATACAGTTCTCACCTTCAGTAACTTCTACCTTTAGCTCTGATGTAATTTTTCATCACTGTTGAGGAGAAAATAAGGCATCAAAGAGGTAAAAAGGATTATTTTCACTATATAATAACAAAAAGTAACAGTTCACATGTAGCCACTTACACTGAAGAACAAAGAAAGTCTTCAAGCTCTGCCAGGATTATAATATTATTCTAAGGAGCTGGATAGAACTGAGGACTAGACAAAAGATCCATATGGAAGTTTCTGGATTTTCCTTAAAGAAAGAGATTTATCGTGCCAGCCATCATGTCAGAGAAAAACAGTATCCTGATCTCCAGCCTTGGGTAAAGGAAAGCACTGAGGGAGATCTATATCCCAAAGCACAGCCATGTACGGAGGGAGTTTGAGATCCAACTTGTCCACCACCAACTACCTAAAGAGTGACTACTTTAAACTAGAGATTCAGGTTCCTCCTAGAGCTTACAAGAATAAATAATTGAAGTATCAAGATGCTTGTTCTTAGGGAAGGATGGATCCTGTCTGGATTGGCTCTTTCAATGTGACATCAGAGGAATCAAGTTTAGACTAAAAACCTAATTTTTAGGTAGGCAAAGGTAGATTAAGTATTTTCCACCCTAAATCTTACTAACAGAAGTAGTTTGAAGTGTAATACTCACATTCCAAATCTGATCACTCAGCCTGGCACAATAATTTTAGCCCTGAAATTTTAATAGAACACACATTGTCACCCCTTCTTCCTTCCTTCATGTAATGGGTTGTGTTAGCACTTAATTCCCTGTCCTCCCACCCTCAGATTCCAATTGTAACAAACAGAAAAACAGCTCAGGCAAACATTATTTGCAATGTTTACTTTGTCCATTTTTAAGGTGTTTCCAGATGAAAAAGTTAAAAATTTTGCCATGACTGTTTCTTCCTTTCTTCTCTAGTAGCAGTGAGTCACATCAACTCAATTTTCACTGTGGATTTTTTGGATCAGGGTTACCTCACTGTTAGATAATTGGAGATAAAATCCATAAGCATTTTTCACATTGACTGAATATAAACAAGTGATTGAAATTAATGCACTTTTAGATTAAAGATAGATAGATAGATAGATAGATAGATAGATAGATAGATAGATAGATAGATAGATAGATAGATAGATAGATAAGCATTGGAAGAACATTATAATAAAAATTTGCATCAACCTCCCTCTTTCCCTCTTCTCCACCTTTTCATCTTCCTTCCAGACCTTGTCTCTTTTTAAATACATGTAATATTCTGTCAGGACAGATCTTTAATTTTGGAGTTTATCTGCAGAAAACCTCCCTTTGAAGGTATGTATGTGCATATTTTTGTATATGTATTTTTATATTTATATAAATCATGATTTCTGGGAGAAGCTAAAAAAATATTTTTAGTTTAATTAAATTTCCATGGAATTAAAATATTCTGCCCTAAAAATGATGGTTTCATTGTTTTTCATTTTCTTCTGAATACTTTGAAGGCCTAGAGGAATAAATGTGAGTTTAAATAAAGTTGTACATTCCTTTATTTAAACAGCTACTATACAAAATTCACAGATAATATTTTAAAATAAGTAAATGTGGGCATAAATCTAATGGAGAAAAGTATATTTAAGTTATTTGGAAAATACAGGATCAACAGACTTTTCAGTTTATTTGGAAATCCTTTGTCCTAACTCTTCTCTGCCACCAGATGGTAATTTCAGTTTAGAGATGTTCATGAGCAACATCTTTGTAGTTTGCTACCTCTTGAAAGAAATATGGCAAGTTCCCATCAAAGGGCATCACTATAAATTTAAGCCTACGATCTCATTTCTTTCCTGGTTCTTCTGAAGTCTTCAGGTGAGCAAAAGTAGCACAAGATTTTCCTCAGCCATACAGGATCCTGAGCACCACATCACAATTCCTATATTGGTGTGTTTTTTCTGAATTGTCCTAGTTTTACAAGTCACATCATAGAGCAACGTTTCTCTTTCAAGGTGTATTTATTTGGTGCCACAGTTTTTATGCTTTGTGTTGTAGTTAGCCAGCAATGATACTTTGGGGAAAAAATATAAAATTAGGATTATGGCTAAAAAGGAGGGGATTGAGTATTACTGATGAAAAAAAAAATAGTCTTAGGGTAAGGGTTTTCAGGATGAAAGAGAAGCCTTCATTACAGGAGAAATTTTCAGATACAGTGGAAAGGTGATGAAGAGTCTTAAGGGCTATATATTCCACTAAGTGTAACAGTGGATTAGGTGGGAGAAGAGATGATATAGTTGCATGATAAAACAGGAGCTGAAGAACCTTGCAGTGGAGAACTGACTTTTGGGAAGGTCTACAAGCTATGTAATTAGAAGTTATTTTTTTTTTTTTTGTCCAAGAGGTTGACATGTCCTGTAGCCCATGGTTCAGGTTATTCCTAGAATTTGAAAAATGGGAAGAGAATGAAAAATGGGGATAGAGTGAAAAATGAAGTGAAACAGAAGGCAAGACAGGAAGAAGCTTTCTTAGTTTTCTTAAAGTTTTGCAAGCTCTGAGCAATTCACTATAAATTCACTTACTCTATTAATATGAATATGAACCTGGTCTAGTGGAAGGTGTCCCTGCCCATGGCAGGGAGGTTGGAACTGGATGATCTTTAAGGACCCTTTCCAACCCAAACTATTCTCTGCTTCTCTGATTCTATGAACAGTCTATTTTGTTAGAGAGAAACCCCCACACATTCCTATTCCACAGGCATTAGTATAATCTGGCCTTTAACACCTTGTGAATTTGGTTTGTATTGTTGTCTTATTTTTTTATTTGGAAAAAAAAATCCTATCAAAGTCTGAGCAAGGAGATTCCAATGGGTTTGTGTTGCTTTTGTTGCATTGCAGCAGGAAAAAGACAGGAGTAACTTTTTCAGCCATCCGTGCTCCCAGCAGTTGGGATGACTCACAGCCACAAAATCATATTCCTTCAAGCACAGGCTGATGGGCAACTTTGTTGAAACAACCAGCCATTCATCAAGAGATAATTGCCAGCACTGGATAAATTCGCAGAACCCAAAGGAAGCTGAGGGACTTTTTATGTTGGCAAAGCCCATTATTCATCGGAGGCAGTTGCAGCTTTGGAACTGCAATTGCTGCAGCGCTTTGTTAAATCTGGTATTCACAACAAAAAAAATAAAACCACAAACAACACAAAAGTGTAACAAAATCCCTGCTAATGTTCAAATTTTATAGTGAGATACAGCCACCAGGCACTAGCAGAGGAGAATACTTCTGATTGGCTACCAGCTGTTGGAGCTGAACAGATGAGCTGGAAAGTAGCAATTTACAAGCTATTTCATATTTAAAACTGCTAAGTCCTGTGCAAAACAATCTTTTCTTTCTGGGAAAAACAGCAGAAAAAAAATAAAGATCCCCAGAAGAAAGGAAATATCCACTGAGAACAGATTCTCCCAGCACAATGAGAAATTTCAGGTTTCTCTTTATTCCCTCAAATACTTCATTTCTTTCAAGGAAATACTTTATTCTTACAAATGAATTAGTGTTGTTTAATTATCTTGGAAATCAGAGTAGTCCTTAGAAATATCAATTATTGCTGTGTTGTACAGTGTCACCCTTTAACTTATAGCTCACTTTTTAATCATTGCTGTTATCGACAGAGCTATTTTAATACAAAGTCTTTGAAAATTTCTGAATGCAGCTGCATAAATTGTGATTAACTAAGAAAGATTATTGCACTTAAACCAGAATGGAAGTAATAAATGTTTATTTCTGGAAAAATGTAAAAGATTTGCGCAAAGCCATTGCATTCTATATATAGTCCTTCATTTAACAGCTCTACAAACCTGCAAAAGTTGGTTCTTGTTGAAAACTGCCAGGCTACATACAATGAAATCTGGAGTAATAACACCAGAGAGCTGTCAGTCAGCCATCCATCCATCTAATTGGCTTCTTACCATCTTTCCATCATGTTTTTTTTATAACTGGTCGCCTCTGGCTAAAATGCAAATCATGAGGAAGAGCCGTCTAGAAAAAGCTGCTGCTTTCTTAATTATCTGTCAGAGTATGGACCAGTGGACCCTGGGCCGTGGAGTAGAGTTATGCTAAGCAGAAAGGCATCATGGGAATTGGAGTGACAGCTCATTTTCCTCCTGTGTTTTTTCCGCGTTCGAATGACAATGCAGAAATACGGGTTTTTCCCACACTTTCTCTGAACACCTGGGCCAATGCTCAGGGGAACACAAAGCCAAAACTGTCACATTTCCAGACATGGTCTTATTGCTGTCACTGTGACAGGATTGTTGACAAATGCCAGCAGTCATCTCAGCATCTTGGGAAATGTCTGCCGTGGTTGTGTCAACAGCCTGACAGAAATTGTTAATGTTTAAACTTCTTCCACTGACAGAATCCTGTCTTGCTGACAGTATTTGTCATATGAAACTCAATCTTTGTCAAACTTGCTTAAAAATTAACACTTCCACCATTTCTTTTGCAGCTAACTGCCTGTGTGCTTTTTTTTTTTTCTTCCTTAAGTAATAAGATTTCAACAAGGTAATATTCCACAGTCCACAATGAGTCCAAGAGCACAAGCACATTATGAACTTATGGCCAGCTTGTCCTTTTGACCTCTGCTACAATGATAATTATGCTTTTATTCCTTGCCCATTTTTTTTGCCTTAGGAATCAAAGTTCTGAATTATTCAAGAGCCATAAAAATCCTATTTCTCAGTGTACAATGTGGAAAATCAATTAAACAGAGTTAGCTTAGCATTTATATAAAAATCAAGTTACAAGTTTGTAGACATACATTAACTGAGTCTTTCTCCAACTTTGGTTTTGAAGGTCAGTCCAAATGGACAGAGAAACGGGGTCAGTCAAGTCCTACCTGGAAACCTCATTCCACCTCTAAATCTCAAAGTTCATCAACACAGACTCACAGAATGGTTTGAGTTGAAAGCGACCATAAAGATCATCCAGTTCCAACCACCCTGCCACGGGCAGGGATGTCCCCCACTAATTCACGGCGCTCAGAGACCCATCCGCCTTGGCCTGGGATGAGCACTGGTTTGTAGCAATGGAAGGACAAGCTACATAATAAGTGTTCTGTATCTTCCAAAAGTGGCATGGGAATATCATGGATCACTGCAATTTATTGGAGTGCACGTTTGCACGCAAGAACATCTGAACTAATTAATTATCAATAACTCATTGGATCCTAAGGATTAATTAATAGCATGAAAGGCTTCTGCAGGTTTTTGTGATGAAGTAGGACAATCTGAAGAACAGATGAGCAACCAGAAGTGTGGAGGCCTTGAGAATGGTGCAAAGCACGGTCTTGGAGCAACATTAGGAAGAGTTTTGCCAGTGATTCCCTACTGATACCCAACACACATGCCCTGGTGGCATTATGAGATCAGTAGTTATTAAGGTTTTGCCAAATCAGTTAAAAAAACAAACCGTGTGTGTTCACATAAGTTGCAGATTTAGCAAGAATGATGTCCTGGATACACTTTAAAGATCGATATTTGTACCTTCTCCAAATTATTGCCTTCTCAGAAAATATTTAGTGGGCACCATTCTAATCTTTAGAGAAATGAATCCATTCCACTGGTAACCTTTGCATAGGCTTGATGTTTGCATAGGCTAAATGTTTTGTTCAGATTAAATATTGTTCTTCATTTACCTTCTTAACATGTTTTCTGCATATTGTCATTTTCTGGCCACTGTAAAGGACAGAAACAAGCCCTGCGTAGGCAAAGAGTTACTCATAGGTGCAGCATTGCTATAAAAAAGCAATATAATCTGAGACACTGAGCATGGGCCAGACAGATAAGGCTGCCTTTTTCTTCACTGACTGTTTTTTTGTATGATTTTTTTTGCAGTTGTATAGGGCAAGTTATTAAAACTTGAGTGCCAACAATTATGTGAACATTTGTACACTTCGTGTCATCCAGAGATCTTTCAGCTTCCTGGTGGACTAAGTTCAGCTGACAAGAGAGGTTAGGGAGTGTGTTTTCTGTGAAATCCTGGAATTTTACGTCCTAAACTTTCCAACATCACGGTTTGAGGAGTTTATATGGTGGTCTTCCTGGAGAACAACCAAGGTGCCAAGGAAAAGTGGACTCCTCTTCAATTAGGAAGCAGCTGAGAAAACATTCTTTGTACTCCATTTATGGATTTAGCAATTCTTACTTGAGCTCAAGAAATTATGTAAGAACAAGGCCTTATTTTGCCTGTATCTTTTCTTTCACACTTACCAGACTGAGCTAATTATATTCAGCTACTCTGATATATCTAAGAAAACAAGAATTACAGGATAATAGATAGATCTGGTGTTGCTATTTCTTGTTTTGAAGTGATTTTTATGTTTATGACAATATAATAATGATATAGGTTTACTCTTTTTTACACGCTGGAGAGTGAAGTCAGTCTGAATGTGATTAAAATCTAGAAACTTTATAAAATTTCCAGCAGAAGTTCGAGATATGGGCTACAGAATCATAACCTGCTTTGAAGAACGAAATTTAAAAGTCCTTAAATTAGGGCATATGAAATATTGCCAATCTTTCTTGAATTTTGCATTGTTCAATCTCACAAAGGTTTTCTTATGCTACTATACTTGGAGCTAGTTATCAAGCAGAATCAATTCTCTTTTTCCAGGGTACAGGAGTGATGTCGGATAAACGTAGCAGATGGCAAAATTTCATATTGCCAATGTGATCTGTAACTCCAAGAAAGTTTCAGTTCAGAGATTTGCTTTGTAGAGCAATGCCAGCCCTATTTACAGGTAAATAAACTCAATAGACCAGCCGGAGCTACAAAGGCAAGTACATAAATAACTTGTGTGGGTGCACAGACATATTTATATGAATTTGTCAGAGCCATAAGGTGAATTGATTTCAGACCCAAGTTCAACATCTCATGTGCTCAGGATCATACCCTTTGCATAATAGAAATAATCCCATATGTGTCTGTCAGAAAGTATGCTAGGGAGTTTGAAACCTATCCATCCTGCCATTCCAGAGTTAGCTCTGGGTGAAAGTTATGTGTATCTGCACAAAACAAAATTCTGCTCATAAATTTGTTTGGTTTTTTAAGTTTTCTCTGTCAAAAAGAAAAGTTTGAAGGTTTAAACTTGATTTCCAGTTTCCAATTTATGAAATATTAAATTTGACTGGGGAAAAAGGAAGGGTTTTGACTGATATAAAGTAAGTAATGCTCAGCAGCTTCATGCCAGACCCCACCAATGAAAAGACCAGAGCTGCACATATGGGGCCCTATCAGATGTGAGATGCAAAACTCAGCCCTGCAGTGAGAGATTTTGGATCCACACAGGGTTCATCTGGAGGCTGCTTGAACTGAAAGGTAGATATTGAAACCTTAAACTGTTTTTTTGTGTTCCCTGGCCAGCCTTGCAGCAACCTGTTCTTCCCCCAGCCACGGCACATCTGTGCTCGGCTCCTCGAGCTCCTCGGCACATCCTCTCGGCTCCGAGAGAAACCGAAAATCCTTCATTCTCCTTGACACAGCTAAGATGATGTAAAGAAGGGGATAGAGTGGGAAAGCCTATGAGAGCAGAGCATAGAATATACAGCCTGAGTCCTGGGCTAAATAATTATCTGTGGTATTGTATTATTTGCATAATTAAAAAGTTTGGCTGAATTTCCGACATGCTGTCTCCTACATCAGGGAGGTGGTGGGGGCGAGTTAATCAGCAGGAGGAAAGTGAAGGTTAATGAATTGTTATTCAGATGGTGCAGGCCCTGTGAGATTTGTGGATAATTGATACCATTTGGGAGCTAAGGCAGAGTGGAAGACGAGAGAGGAGCTGCTGCAGCAGCTAGACTGGAAAAGAGCAAGCAAATGATAACTTAGCAATTATCATTTTGATGGGTTTGTTTGTCTTTTTTTTTTTTTAAACCTCTTTCACTGTCTTGCTCTACTTTTTTATTTTTTTTTCCTTTTCTCTTCCTTCATGAGTTGAGTAGAATTAGGATGGATGCAAAAAAAAACACTCAAAAAAACTTAACTAGCTGGCAAAGGCAATGGTCTTTGAAATCTCATCTGGGAGATCATCATATGGAGGGTGGAAAAGATAATTTAGCGTGGGTTGGAAGTGTGGTAGCAGTGTCAGGTTGACTCCATCCTGGATTTTTTCCCGCAGGTGAAATTCCCCTTTTTCAGAAGGCCAGGATAAACCTTTTACACCATTATCCTGTTATTACTGGTAGTGCTACAAAAACATGTAGAAGACATAAAGACAGTCCCATTGTATTAATCCTTGTGCAAAAAGCTCATATCCCACGAGCCCTACTGTTTTAATCAAGAACTCAAATCCTAATGTGACCTGTAGTACCTAGAGCTAGAAACAAGTGAGTAAAAGGATCCACATGTCCTGAACTGGATCATTATAAACCATAAACTTTAAACCTTCCTTCTGAACCACCTGCCTGCATTTGACATCCTAAGCAAGATACGGGAAACACCACTAAGAGGTTCCTGTCCAGGCACAGTTTTCAGAGGGCTGTGATTAAAGATTGGCAAGAAGAAGGTCCCATCTATATTGGACAGGTGTCCTGGCCAAGAAAATTATTTATACTTCAATTCAGATCAAATTATTTCAAATTTAAGCTATTTATAAAAAAATAAGTGTAATTTGGTGCAGGTAGTATCCTAATAATGGAATTCTCTAGGGACCCAAAAGACTCTCAAGCTGATCCTTGACACTGGCTGCCTACTAACAACACTTTGAGGCATTTGACAAACACATTTCAAATGCTTATTTTTGGCCCACAGTCAAAATCATATCAACAAACATGCCGATTTTTTATCAGTCCAAAGACAGAACAAAAAGGTATTTCAGCAGCAGTGTTGTTCTTGAATAAAACTGGGAATTTTAGTGCATAGGACAGTCTTATATTTAAAAAAATCATTGTTGTGAACCCCAGGTTGCCTGAATGGAAATCTGTGCATTCTCTTCTTCTTCCTTTCCAAAATCAAAAGATTTGGGGTGGAATATTTGCCCTTCAGCAAGGGAGCATTTTGTGAAGAACTGAAATCCATGCTGGACACAGAAAGGTGGAGAGGAAATGCTGCTCAAAGCAGGGTAGGGATAAATTGCTTCTGTTTGTTACTTCTTATTTAGACGGAATCATAAAATTAAGGAATGGTTTGGCTTGAAAGGGACCTTAAAGATCATCTTGTTGCAACCCCTTGCCATGGGCATGGACACCTCCCAGTAGACCAGGTTTCTCCAAGTCTGAAGATTAATGATGAAAATCATCCATTGAAAATAAACTAAAAATTATTCTTCTCTACTTCTAAGACATCTCAATGTTTGCTGTGATAGAAACATGAGTCCTGTTGGTACAAAGAAGTGAATTCAATGTTTGAATCCAAAAGGTTGTGATATGATGTTTGGACTCATGATCTTAGAGGTCTTTTCAAATTTTAATGATCCTATGATTCTATGAAAGCACTGAAAACTCTGAAATTTAGTCTGATTTTAGGAAAAGCTGATTTTGATCTGTACATTATGCCTAATGTATTAGTAAAGCCTAGTCTACACATCAGCTAAGAGGAAGAGGAGTCCAGTACAACTGCATCTTACTGGAAGAAAATGATAATTTTCCTTGTGGAACCATTAATTATTGCCTTCCTGGATAATCTGTATTCTGCTTCTAAGCGTTTTGGTTCTCATTGCAGGTTTTGTAGCAAGCCCACGTGACTTTGGCCCAAATGCAAAAGATCAATGTGATATTTATTTGGAATTTACTAATATTTCCAATCCCTTCCACAGCTGTTAGTCTAGAACAGCTCCATTTTCCTGTCATGTCCCACTGAACTGATCTTTTCCTTTCTACCTCGCCTGGCTGTCTTTGAACTCTTTTTTTACCTTTCTTTTTCTTTTCTTTTTTCTTTTTTATTCTTCTTTTTTTTTTCCCTTCATATTACAAGTTCCTGCACCTTTGAGACCTTAGCAACTTCAGGAAAGTTTTATTTATTTATTGAATAAAAAATTCAGTGGGAAAAGAACATACACTCACACGTACCTGTATGGTGGGAAGGGGAGGGGGTGCAGAATCTAGGGCACATCTTGCCGTGATGAAAAAGATGACAGGTGCCCCCCACTGCAAGCGTGGGACTGAGAGACCGTGGATTGAATTTAAGGAGGATGCCAGTGACTTCAGGGAGAAATCTTCTACCTGCAACATTTCCTTGTAGTTAAAATACACAGCACACTGCTGCAGCTACTTACAGAGACAGGCAAGTGTGAAAATTAATTTAAGAGGCAGTTACACAGATTTTGGGTGAAGGTCTGAATAATGAAAATAGCACTGCTAGGGACATATTTTTGGCTGATTCCAGTGCTGAAATACACTGTAATGTTGGCTGATCTCAATTTAATACAATCCTGCAAGCAGGTGTCCTTGATGGTGCTTCAAGACTTCTTGCAAATAACTCCTTATGTTGCCACTTTTAAAATATGTGGGCAGTATTGTTGGACACAACTCATAAAATACAAAATAAATGAAAAGAAAAAAAAAAAGAAGACATGGCACTTTGCATTGAGGAGTGAAGCATATGAAATAACTGGGTTATGCTCTAACAATGAGCATGGAGGAAAATGCAGCTCTGCAAATGTATCAGGGGGACTAAAATAAGAGGCAAATTAAAACTTTCTAGATTGTTAAATATGCTCTGTGTTGTACAGGCGGTACCAGTGGTCAGAGGGAAAGGCCAAATGTAGAGATTTGATGGATCCTTGATACCTCCCTGCAGTTCTACATGTATAAAACATTGCTACTTCTCCTCTGTGTCTTCTGTTTGTATTTTTTTATTATTATTTTTGTCAATATTTTGGTGCTACGACCTTTGACTGAGGAGCTGCCTCCGTCCTGGTAGCAATTTTGGACACAGCTAACTTGAATAGGCATCTCAAGTCCCTCTGCTCAGAACCTGAAACCTGACAAACATAAATTGAAAGAAAAGGAAGATTTCTGAAAACCAGACATATTCAGGCACCATTACCAAAAGACTGGTTGAACCCTTGTCACTTCAGCTCAGTAAATTTACTTCAGCTCAGTAAATCCAGTCACAATGGAATTTTCACAGCCATGTTTAGACTTCTAAACCTTGTGGGGTCAATTAAAGCTGATCATCGATATTTACTCACTTCTAATAAAATGGGATAGTTTCAGGGGAATATTCTACATGAGGCATTAAGTATTATGGAATGATGAATAACTCTTTCAAAAAGACTTTTATTTTTCCTCATTGATGGCCTACATATTCAACTTAACTTTAGGCCTCTATAATATCAAGCACTTTGAATTAGGTAAGGTTCCTACATACCTGATTTTTAAACATTAAAAATATGTAGTTTAATCCTCCCATTCTACCATCTTAAGTAAGAAAATTAAAATTTATGTTCATTTCTTTATCACTCTCTTATTGCTCAGGATAGCAAATGCCTGATTTGGAAAAGAAGCAGAATTTGATGTGATCCTAAGCCTTGATTTCTCCTATGTGGAGTTTTGCTGCAGCAGATGCCACCACTGACCACTGAGCATAGAAGCTTTCCACTTAATGGGTCTAGTGCAAGATTTAATCCAATCTGTTTGATTAGCAAAACCCAAGCAGTTGAAAAGCACAGTCATCTGTTCTTGGAGTATTAAAATAGAAAGGATTTCAGTGTCTGGGGGAGCTAAGCTTGCCAGGAACCACCAGGGATATCTGTCCTTCTGACTATGGAGGGTAGATAATCTTATGCCACTACAATTCCTTCGGTCCCCATTGGTGGAAAAGCAGGAGTGGAAGAGAAGGAAGCCTTCACAGGCTTATTTTGCTTAGTGTAGTGCTTTACCCCAAAGAATATTTCTTCTGCATCGACAGCTGCACAGCAAAAGCAGCTCCGTCTGTTAAAATATGCAAATGACCAGCACGCATCTTTCCTCGCTCTCCTACTGGGCAGGGAATTCTGAATCTAAATTTGTGGTGGAAAAAATCCCAGAGAATCAGAGTGAAATGAATCTCTAACTGAGGGACTGCGGCATGTTTTGTTGGGTAATGATTTCAGCCAAGGGGAAAAAAAAATAAAAATGAACAGGGACAGGTAAACTGGTTCTGGTAAAGAAATGTTTCAGCTTAGATTGGCAGAATCAGTGGACAGAACAAAAGGTCTCTGAATTAGGGGAAAAGTAACAAGTCATAACACTGAGAGATCTTTGAAAGAAAATGTAATTTATAGTTATGGATAAAAGTGCACTGAAAGAGAACAAACATAAACTGGTGAAATGAACTGATTTGAACCAGAAAATTCAGTTTGCCCTAGAAGACAAGCAGATCTTATTTATTCTTTTAGCTCAAAGAAGAGAGCAAGGTTGGCTCCACTTTCTGTTTGTTGTGTGTTCATTAGTTTTACCTTTTTGTCTACTTGGTTACAAACATAAACAATGAGGTGAGAGGACCTGGTCATGACAGTTCAAGACACCCAGTGCAGGTCTATCCTTCCAGCCACTAACTGGCATCTGATCTCAGCATTTATTCAAAACAAGACTCTATTCAAAGTTTTACCTATAAATTTTAACACTCTCTCAAAGAAGTGTAGATTAAAGATCTGTCGTTGAGATAGGTCAGGTGCAGCAAACAAGAGGGTTTCAAAAGAAAATGTGTCAGAAAGTGTGTCTTGGCATGTGAGCATAAGAGCACTGTGGAGCTGACCTGTGTTTTGAGAGCTCGGGATAGCTGAGATGCCCATCTATTATACTGTGTTTTCCAGATAGAATTCCCTCTTTAATTCAAGTGCATTCATTTTTTCATGCAGGACTGGTCTTACTGTTCTATGAACTTAGTAAGTGAACAAGGGAGAAAGTTAATAATCAGATTTCAGGGGGGTTTTGTTGACCAGTGTGTGTCTCGTAGGAAAGTCCTAAGCACACAATGCCTAATTACAACTATGGGGAAGGTGGAAGGTTTGGTTTTTCCTTAATTCAGATTGTTATGGCACTTAGCATTACAAATTCAGATCTGAATTCAAAGAATAAATGAACAAGATAAAATACAATATTAATACATCTGACCACTCAGTATAAATCACACTTAGCTTCGTAAATAGAGAACTTCATTTTCTACTGTTCCTTATTGGAGTATTCAGAACTAACACCTAAAAACTCCACTAAATGAATTTTGTTATTATCCTCTTTAGGCGTAATTCAGAACCCCCTTCCAAAGTCATCTTTCTTCTACCAGTCTCTTTTTGCAAAGCTGACCAAGAAAATACAAGTTGTTCTTCTTGAAGCCGAGTTACACTCTTCTTATTTTCTGTAATTGTCTTCTTCCAGAATCCTTCAATCCCTCTAAACCTTCCCTCAGAATAATTTTTAGAGCATTTTTATCTTCAGTGTTTAAGACTACTTTTAGGTCTTGGTGGGGGAAGAGGGAAATGCCAGAATATTTTGCCTTTGTGTCCATGGTCATTTAAACATGGAAAGAGAATATTGCTACAGAAATATTTGGTGCTTTCCTGAAGTAGTTATTCAAGGTACATATTGTTCTTTGGATATATCACTCCCTGAGCATGCTTTTTCTCAGATCCTTAGGTGATTGAACACAGTCTAGCTTATCCTCTGTCTTCGGGGTATTTTCTTTCCATGCCTCAGTAGAGTTCTAGATCACAACAAGAGTTTCTGATCCCTATAGTAATAAGCTAATGCTGCTAGTTTGCACTTTATTGGGTTTATAGAAAGAAACAAGCAATGAAGACAACCTGGCAAAAATAATATTAAAGTTCTTCTTCTGAGATACAGGCCATTCCTTTTGATTTTTTTCTTCCCCTCTAACAAATTCATTTTCAACTTCAGTCCAGTCATGAAGAATTGGATTTGTAGGCCCACTTTACCAATGGAAAAACAATGGCACATAATCTATACAGCTGTGCATGCAGCATCTGGCAGTGGTTCAGCCAGTTTTCTACTTGCCAGCAAGCCACATTTTTGGCTGGAACAACAAAAGTTGTTCCAGCTTTATTGGCTCTAATCACACCGATAGTTCTACACTGTAGTGACTGGTGCCAAAGTCGTTTTCCTCCCTAGCAATGACTTTGTGATCTGAATTCATTGTCCTTAGAAATGATTATGTGCACAATGTTGATGAAAAAACTTTGCTGACATATAGAATTTCCCATAAGCAGATCTCAAGGATCTTTGCAAAAGAGGTCAGGACTTTTATGCCCATTAGCAAATAGGGAAACAAGCATAAGTGGGTGGAGTGTGTTTACTAAGGTTTTATTTCTTTCTAAAATATATTTTAAAAAAATACAAACAACCAGGGCCCAATTTTCCAGACTACATCTATACAAATAAATAAACCAGCTCCACAGCATAGACTTGAGCTGGGTCCCACAGTCTTCCCATCATTTGTTACCAGGTTCCTCAACGCGTCTTTGACTGGTGCCAACTACCACTCCATAATGCCACGTCCCTCCAGGGAAAGGTCTGTGGTCCATTTTATCTGGTACTGATTCATCTTTTAAGGTAAATCCATGTCTCTCCTTATGATGAAACCTAATTTCTCTACATAATCAATGTAATTTTTAGCTTGGCTTTAAATAAGCACAACAATTTTACCAACTCTCTTATTCATAGAATTGTTGGATCACAGAACGGTTTGGGTTGGAAAGAAGCTGAAAGATCACCTTGTTCCAACCCTCCTGTTTGACTTTGCTAAATATAGTTGTGTTTGCCAATGCTCCAATGCTTCCTTTTTACTTATTTTTTTTTTACCCCAGATTTTAATCCATAGGAATGACTTTGAGGGTAGGGACACTAAAAGGAAAGAAACTTAAATATATTTTTTTGTCCAATGTGGAAAGAAAGAATAAAAGACATCAGATCTATAAGGTGAGATGCCATGAGAACTCAGCTCCCTCTTTTGCTGAGGAAGTAAGAAGCATGTGTGAATATATCTTCCATGTGGGAGTGAGGCAGCAGGCAGCTTTAGAAATGAAGATGGAATACCCAAAAACAAGAGCTGAATTAACTCCTGATAAAGCCAAGTGACCTTTCAGTGACAGTGGCCAAACCAAAACTAGGTACAAACAGGAAGGATAACCCCTGCCATCCATACCTTTCCCTCCACCTCTCCTAACAGCTCTATATTTTTAGTGATATTGTTCAGGGATCCAACTGAAGCTTTTTCTTTTTTTTATTCCCCCTCAGCAGAATATTAGGATATGCCAATTTTACAGAAACAAATCTTTCAGTGTGTGAGAAAGTATCATTTTCAAGGATTTTTCTATCTCAAGAGCATTCCAAACTGTGAGTTAATTTGCCACTTAAGAATGTGTAAAAAAACCCTGGTTTTGAAATAAAATGCTTTAAAATTATGAAAACAAACATTGGTTTTGACCTGATCCAAAATAGTCCTTATTTTGTTTTATTTTGTCTGGTGAAGATGTTTGTTGTGTTACTCTCTCATCTTGTACCAGAATTGGGAAAAAGAGTGTGAAAATTTAAAATTATCATGGTTTAGAGGCTCTTTTCTGCCAGTTCTGATTTTGAGTCATTCACCTCTATCTCACTGAAATCAGAAAGAGCATAAAGGAACACCATGGAGTCTTAAATATTCCATATATTTTATATTGACTTAGGATAGTGCAGGCCAATTCCATGTGCTGGGGACAATCACTCCTGGTTTTGACTTAACAGAGCAGGGGCAAAGTCCACTGAAGCTGAAGCTCTATTCATGACACCATCAAATTATCCCTAAATAAGAGAGACAAATATCCCTGAATTTGTCCATTGAGATGTTGGGGTATCTAAAGAGACCAACCAGCTTCTTTCAGTATCTACTTTATTTTGTTTTCCCCTACTGAACTGTATGGGATGTAAAGTTAATTTTCCAGACCTGAAGGATTCTGTGCAATTTGTAATTCTTCTAAGACTTGATTTTGTACATGGTAAGGTTGATAGTTCCTTGGTCTTACCTAGTGTTGATATTTTCTATTCTAAGAAAAATATTATAGGTCAGAAAATCTGACCTTTGATAGCTGCCGAGTCTCAAGGACACCAATACAAATACAATCACAAAAGTGTTTAACTATAATAAAGCCAAAAATACAGTCTCAAAATGATAACAGGAAAATATTTCAGTATCTCAATATTAGGCCAAGATTACAAGGTTTAGTTGATTAATGTCGTGCGTTTAAGTCTCTAGAAAAATTGCTTTCAAAAGATCACTTCCATCCCTGGAAGTGTTCAAGGCCAGGTTGGATGGGGCTCTGAGCAACCTGGTCGAGTGGAAGGTGTCCCTGCCCATGGCAAGGGAGTTGGAACAGGATAATCTGTAAAGTCCTTTCCAATTCAAGCCATTCTGTGCTTCTTTAATTCAATAACCACACAATTTACCAGCACTTTTCAGGACTCCATGCAAGGCAAAGGGTTTCCCTTTCAGCACTTCTGTTTTGGTTCAGATCATAGCTATGTTTTGAAATATGTTGGCTGTATACAGTAAAGTGCAAGCACTGTAAATTTTTTGACTAGCATACAACTTTCAATGCTTGAGGTTAAAAATCCAAATACTGGAAGAAATAAATCCTGGTGTTATCCCTAGCTTTTTAATCTATATCAACATTTTGCCACCTTGGTTCAGAATTAAAGGAGTAAATAAGACTCTGTTTTAGAGAGTTGAAAAAATATAATTTAATTTCAATAATACAAGACAAAATTTCATTATTCTATATTATATTAATATATTATATTATATTAATTAACTATCCTATCAATGAATACTGATTTTCATAAAGCAGGCATGGATTTTTATCTTAAATCTTATGGCTGGCATCCATTCCTATTTCGTACCAGAAACATCACCATATTTTTTATTTCAGATGTGTGTGAAATGTGTGCCAGACATCAAACCACGTAATTTCAACTTTCTAAATTATATCAAAGTTCAGATTCGTAGGAACACACAGTTCACTGTGAGGCCTTTATTATTATTATTGGTTTTGATTTAAGCACAGTCAGTAGGCATTTTGCTCTTGACTTCCTTGAGCATCAGATCAGCCCCTCAAGGAACAGGAGTATGTGACGTCCTTTCTGAGGTTAACCTAAACCTTCCATTTCTATGGCCTATTAACCACAGGAGAAATAAACAACAATACCAGTCCATCTCACAGTCCAAAGAACTGCTGCACAGGGGTGATTTTACAGAATCTCAGTAGCAGCTAAATGCACCATGAGATTAAGAGAAGGCTTTGCCAGAGCAATTGCTGTGCAGGTTCTTCATCCAACTGTGACTTTGCAAACTTTGTGGCGGGTTTACACACTCCATGGCTTTAAGTATTTCTGAAGTACTGCACAGCAATAATTAGCAGCCAGAGGCAAAATAATCACTGCTAGATTCATTTAATGCTAAAGCCAAAACGAATGTATTTTCTGTTGGTTGAAATGTCAGACCTTATCTGCGTTATTGTAAGATCAGATGGAAAAAATGTGCTTTTAAACATGGTTCGGAATCAGATTCCAGTTTGTAAATGAGATAATCAGAATGGAAGGTGTGCCTTCTAGTGGATAGAGAGGGACATTTGGAATGAGCAGGTTCAACCAGTATATCAACATCACTGATTTACAAGGAAATGCTAATAAATAAATCAGAATTAGCGTTAATAAATTGAATCAATATTGAATTAATTTGGGTAAATATTAATATTTCATCTCAGTTACATATGTGGGAATTCTTTAGCAGAAAGGAGCTGATAATGGTTTCAAGCAAAGCTTTTAAAAGAACAAAAATAAACAGAGAAGGTGTTTTCTTAAGGGTCATGACTTCGGGTGAACTGCTTAACTTTCTAAAACTTTCCAAAACTTTAGCCCTTTTTTTGCATCTGGAGAGTCCTAAAAGTTGGTTTAAACTCTTTTATGAAACTCCAAGTCTCATCCATGCACATTAGAGAAGCTACAAAGAAGTGCAGATCTTCCCCCAAGTGCTTCCAAAGATGTGTACTATTAATTTTCCTCCCCAGGAGCAATTTCATAGAATTGTAGAATGATTCGAGCTGAAGGGACCTTAAAGACCATCCAGTTCAACCCTACTGACATGGGCAGGGACACCTTCCACTAGAATTTGCCATCTTCTACTTATCAAGAGGGGTCTCATCTGAATTATGGTAAATGGACAGTGAAGGATGTCAAACAGCCAACTTCTGCTTTGTTGCTTTAATTGTTTGCAAAGTTGGAGCATTAGAAGTGGTTGAAGAGATCTGATTTTTTTTCTTTAAATTTAGAAAAAAAGAAGAGTTTTTCATCTCAGACCTTGTATGCCAAGTTTCAACAAGGAGTGAATTTTTATGGTCAAATTATAAGCCCCTGAAAATAGGAGTTTATAATGGAAAGGCTGATACAACCGTAACTATGGTATTGCAATTGCATCACTATAAGAAAATTGGTTTAGATAATATACCCTTCTGGAATGACTGCAGTTCTAAATGATCCTGCATCTCCATAAATCTAAGCTAACTCAGTAATTCAAAATTACTAAGATTTAAGTTTATTACCAATAAGCAATAAACTTATGGCTATTGCTATAATAACCGCTGGTCTGTGCTCCTTTATTTCACAGCAGGTGGTCTTTGGGCTGGTTTGTAGCCTGAATGGAAATACTTCCAACTAATTCAAAACTAATTCCTGAAGTTGAGTGGAGGCACATTTCCAAACTTTCACACAATTCCCTTTCACTAACAAAGAGCTTGGTTGTTTGGGTGTTTCTTTTTCCTTTCATCCTTTCTCTTTAATCAGTGCCTAAGCATATTGTCCCTTTTTACACTGTTTTATACTAATATATTATATGATGACAGCTGACTCACTGTATTTCTGCAAACTGTCAAGGGAAATGCACTGAGGAACATGTAAGTTCCTCCAAATACACTTTGTCTCTTTACATCATCCTGCTTCCCCCCCATGTGCCCTATACACCTAATATTCCAAATGCTAAAATCTCATGCCTCATTCTCCTGTCAGACTGATCAGCTTTATGCAGGCAGAACTTTAGTGACTGATTCAGGCCATCAGCAAGTGAGAAGAAAATGAGGCTAATTAAGTCTAATTCCCCAATTTAGCAGAGTTTGAAAACTCATTTCCTTTGGGCTCTTTCTGAGAGACACTGAGGGGCTGGAGCATGTCCAGAGAAGGGCAACAAAGCTGGGGAAGGGTCTGGAGCACAAATCTGATGAGAAGCAGCTGAGGGTGTGTTTAGCCTGGAGAAGAGGAGACACAGAGGGGACCTTCTTGCTCTCTACAACTCCCTGAAAGCAGTTTGTAGTAATAGGGGAGGTCAATCTCTTCTTCCAGGTAACAAGGGACAGGATGAGAGGAAATGGCCTCAAGTTGCAACAGGGGAGGTTTAGAGTGGATATTAGGGAAAAAAAAATTTCACAGAAAGGAGTGTAGAGCATTGGAGCCCAGGGAAGCTATGGAATCACCATTCATGGAAGCGTTCAAACAACATGTGGATGTGGCACTTAAGGACATGGTCTAATGGCAAACGTGGCGGTGGTGCTAGACTTGATGAACTTTGAGGCCTTTTCCAGCCATAATTCTAATGATTCGAGGATAAAAACAACACCCCTGGCCTTTCATGGCAGGGAGAGGGATAAAATCATACAATCCCACAATAGAGGGGTTGAAAGGGACCTTAAAGACCATCTAATTCTAATCCATTGCCATGGGCAGGAACATCTTCCACTGAGGCTGCTCAGAGCCCCATCCAAACTGTCTTTGAACACTTTCAGGAATGGTGCATTCTCTTGCTGGGATCCAGCAACAAATTGTTGATAAACTTGCTCAGGTCTTTAATCCTAGAAGATGCAAAATTAAAAGAAAAAAATTGTAAACAAGCTCATCCATTCATTAAACTCCTGTTTGTTCATTCTGTAAGTGCTCATTGCTCTGTAGTGACAACACAGTCAGGAAGGAAGGAAAATACAAGTCAGAGGTCTTGACAAAATAAATTTGTATTTGATTTGCTGCCAACATTTGCATGGGACTTTATCCAACCTGGTGAGGGACATCTGGAATGCTGGGTCCAGTTCTGGGCTCCTCAGGACAAGAGACACAGAGTTCCTGGAGTGGGTCCAGTGGAGGGTGACAAAGATGATGAAGGGACTGGAGCATCTCTCTGATGAGGAAAGGCTGAGGGAGCTGGGGCTGCTCAGTCTGGAGAAGAGACACTGAGAGGGGACCTCCCCCATGCCTGTCAGTGCCTGCAGGGAGGGGGCAGAGCATGGACCAGGCTGTGCTCGGGGTGCCCTGCCATGGGACAAGAATTTATGCAATCTAATGGAGCAATGGGAATGATCCAGTCAACAATTCTTTGAAGAGAATTTTCAAAGCTATAGAAGTTATTTTTTGTTATTTACTTGTGATTTTCAGAAATCAAAATATCAGGCTATTTTCATACTTTAGCTTTTCAAAGTCTCTGAAGGCTTGGCTCCACTATTCAAGATACATTCACATTCACATTCCATGGAAAAGTTGGCAAGATAGCAGTTATCACAGAATCATAGGATGGCTTGGGTTGGAGTGGGGCTTTAAAGATCATCTCATTACATCTCTTCTGACATATGCAGGGACACCTTCCACTAGAGCAGGTTGCGACAAGACCCATCCAACCTTGCCTTGAACACCTCCAGAGACAGGGCATCTACAGTTTCTCTGGACAACCTGTGTCAGGGCCTCACCACCCCCCAAGAGAAAATTGTCATCCTAATATCTAATCTAAACCTGCCTTCTTCCACCTTAAAGCCATTTCCTCTTGTCCTATCATTCCATGCCGCTACAAAAAATCCCCCATCTCTCCTGTAGCCCTTTTAGGTACTGGAAGGTGCTGTAAAGTCTCCAGGCTGAACAGCCCCAACTCTCCCAGCCTGTCTCCATAGCAGAGGTGCTCCAGCCCTTTGATCATGGCAGTGACCTCCTCTGGACTCATTCCAGCAATTCAGCATCTTTCTCGTGTGGGGGCCCCAGAGCTGGACTCAACATTCCAGGTGGGGTCTCACAAGAGCAGACCAGAAGGGAAGACTCTTGGGTATTAAATGGGAAACCCTACAAAAGAGCACTCATTCTCTGCATCTGTGCTGCTTTCCCTCAATGCTGAACTGTAGCAAGATTTTGTCCTCTCAATGCTTTTTTTCCCTCCCCTAGAAGGATGAAAAGCTGAGGGGGAGGAGTTTAAATATAGAAAACATTACATAATTTAGAAGATCAGTACAAAAACACAAGTAAGAAATTTGTGTAGAAATGGAAATAAGATTCTGCAGAAGAGCCAAGGTGAATAGCAGAGAAAGCCCTAGACTGGGATATGCTCCCTTGCATCATCTTCTCGTTCTCAATAATGAGGACATTTGCAAAGCCCAGCTGTCAGTGCCTAGTTGGTGAGCAAGGGAGTCTGAATTCATCAAATAAAAGGATGAATTCTCTACCGATGGAAAACCATAACTCTGTTGACTTCAAGTCAAACTGTGCCAACTTGTGAATTTATCCCAAACTGCTAGCTCAGTTCTCTTTGGTAATGACCTTGAATAGACTCAGATTGGTGTGAAATAGATGGAAAATGGTCCGTAGCCTGTTATCAGCGCATTTCCCCACTCCCAGCCTTTAATCCCATGAGAGTAGCAGAAGTGAAAAGGTTTCAAACTTCTTATGAAAATATTTTTCCACCATGCCTGTTCCCTAGCCCTGTCTGTTCTCCTTTCTCTCTGCATAAGCAGTTTTAGACTTTATTTAAGTGTCGCATTTCCAAGTGTTCACGACTCTGTACAAAGCTCGTCACACATCACTCATGCCTTATTTCACGGGTTGAGCTGGTAATTAGCATATTTCACAATTAGCCAGTGTATTTGCTTTGCTAATTTCATTCCATGATGAAGGTGCTAACTTGGCGTGAAGCTGTAATGTACTGGTTGATTTATTAAGCTTCCTCTGATGGATGAAAATCACATGCTCTGCCTTTACTGTCGGGGAAAGTTAACAACATCCATTTGTAAGAGATGGTATTTGAAAAGTGATGTTGGTGTGATTGAATGTGTGAATCTGTAATGAAGCCAAGTCAGATAGCTCCTTCCCGATAAAATAGTATTCAACTTCTGTGGTGGCTCCTTTTTGAAACAGGGCTTTTCTGCCCAGATTCCTCCCCTAAAGTATGCAAGTACCAAATACTCAGAAGGTATTTAGCACTCAGGTTTCTGTTTTCAACTCGTTTTCCAACATCTGTAGGTGAGTCAAGTGCCTAAACCCCCTGAGAGTCTGTATCTTATATTGACTGATGATAGGACAAAGTGTTTGCTGTTCTTATCTGAAAGAAGCTGCACATAAAATGAATAAGTGACCAATCAGTCAGACCACAGGCTTTCAAGAGATCTTTTTGAGAGAGAACTCCCTGGTCCATGGCCCTTGATTGAGAAACCTGGCACAGTTCTGTGTGCGCATACTCTTCACCTTCCCAAAGGAGAATTTGATTTTGTGGTTGTAATTATAATATTAAACTAAAATTAGTGGACCCATTCTTTATCCCATGGGTAGACAACATGTTCATACTGTGATATTCTCTTATTCTGAGAAAAAAAAAAAAAAGAGAGAGACTGCATGTAAGTCATGTGTTCGAAATGGTCTCTGGTCATTGCTAACCCACAATTGTATAAGGCCACAGTCCTGTTTCATTTGCTAATGTGAATGTGCTGTCCAAGACAGTTCATTACAGGTAGTTATCCTGGACTGCTGAGCACATGGGACCTCTCTGCAGATGCTGGAAAGATATGACATGTCCAGAGATGAAATCAACATGACCAGATATCAAATCAACATGACCTGAGACAGCAAAACTTGAAGGAGCCTTATGGTTGTGGTTTAAAATTTTTATATGAAGAGCAAATGTATAGGTTACTCATAATCTTCACCAGGACAGACACAGCTCCAGGCCACATGGGAGAGGGGTGGCACAGGGAAGGATTCTGTGTTTTCATGACCAGTATGTGATGGGATGTGATGTAGAAATGCACATGGTGCTGGGTATTGATGATGGGAGGAGAGGTTAAAGGCTCTTTCTCCCCCTAATTCTGCATTTTTCATTTTCAGTATGCAAAGGATCTTTTCTACTCCAGACTGAATGGTTAACCAGTCTGCCTGTAATGAAAATATCTTGTACATATTTTAAATATCCCTGATACTAGCACAGTCAAGAGAGGACCCACACACACCTGAAATGATGTTCCCTGTGAAAGGATCCCTCTTGGCTTCACACTATTTCATGGCCTGCGATTAGGATATTCTAAGACCATCCTCCCTTTTAGTTTCCAGTACTCCCCTTTATTTTAATCCCCCTAAAGATTGTGTATTGTCTGGATAAATGTTTTCAAGAGAGCACTTTGAAACTTCTAATACCTGTACGTCCAGACAGATTAAGCTCAACCTGTCTCTAAAGCCATTACATTTTTATCTTATATCTGCATTTTCTCCATGCATCACATATGGACTATTGACAAATCAATCAGCATAGTTAGGCTTTCAAATGCATAAGAAATCAGATTGTTCTGTATCAGAACTTGCATGTGTTTCACTACAATGGGAAAGCAGAAGGAAAAAGGAAAGAAAGCATTGCTAAGGCAAAGATCCCAAAAATAAAGATACCACAGAATAAGGATTAATTGAAATTTATTGAAGTAGACAATAAAAGTGTGCAAATGCAATCAGCAAGAACCAAGTTCTCTGATTTTTCTGTCTCTCTCTTCTCTCTGTCCTGGGTTCATCTTTGCTTTGTAAAGCTACAAACATATGTGCTGTTGCACCAGTACTAATAAAAACAGAAACTTGGGGTCAGGAAAATTTCAAGCAAGATCTTAAATCTGTGTATGCTTCTGAGTATGTGTGTACCTTTCCATTTAAGTATGAGCTTAACTGCTCTCTTCTTCAGCAGCTTAGAGATAAACAGATATTCAGAACAGGTTGTTTTCCTGCATAATGCGTTTGTTTCTTGCACCCACCCCTGAATTAAATTAGCAGGTTTGGGATCCAGGGCACTGCTCTCCTGTACAACTGAAAGCAATTCTGCCTGGAAAAACCCAAACTTTCCCAGACAAAAAGCCAGGAAAATGCATTGTCTCGGGAACATTACTGACCTTACTGATTCTGGAATGCCCTTCTTCTCCTGCCACCAAAATGCTTTCCTGTGTCCCTTCCCTTCCTCCTCTCTCATCATTCCATCCTTACGCCTTCAACCCCCTTTTATTCCCTGGCTCAAGCTGACTCTGTAACTCAGCAGAAGGCAGGAGCTGCTGCTTCACACACATGTCACCACAGTTCACACTTCCAGCTGGGCTTAGAGACCACGATCATTAATAATTGTTACTCATGTTGTTGTTTATGCTCCAAGACCTGCTTTTTCACCCCAAAAAGAGTTACAAGAAACTTAAGAGATGCCATTTGGCCAAGCTCATTTCACCAAAGAGTGTGTGTGTCTGAGTACATTAAAGGATATCTGCTTTTCTAATGAGTTTTAGATTGCTGCTTAGATTTAGGTGGACAAAAACCTAACCCATCTACCAGATATAGAGTAGTACAGAGAATGAATAGAAGATTTTTTCCTAGGCTAGGGCAAAAGCAATCTTTCAGAAACATATAACAAGTAGTTGTTTAATTAACTTAATATTTCAAAGTGTTACCTATGTCCTGTTTTAATTATTTAAGAGTCATAGGGACAGAATTTATTTTTTTTTTAAATATTTCAAATTTAAGACAAGGCTAAATATTGCTTTTGTATTTAGCAGGTGAGCAAAATATATTTCTGCTGCATTTTATATGACAAATAGAGACTGTTTATGTCCTTAACATATGTCATTTATTGCAAATGATTTCACCATCATAATTTCAAATCCCGTCTCCATGAGGGGACTGCACTGACCTACCACTGAGGCAGCCAACAGGCAAGAGCCAAACTTCATGGATTGCCAGGCCTGGTGGGTATCACTACCCTTGCTCAGTCCTCTTAGTCCAGTACCTGGACATGAGTTACAGAAAAGAAGCAGTTTTCCCAGCAAAAGTTCCCTGAACTGATAGGACCAGTGATTTCCATGAGATTTTGACATGTCTTGCTGAAGAAATGAAGCCCAAGGCACTGAATGAGGCTGATTCTGAGCTGTTCTGTGCTATCCAGTGAGGGATGTGCTGGAGCTCTTACTGAGTCCAAAAACAACAGGGCAAAAATGGAATTACCCATAGCACATATTTTTGTTAGAAGGACTTCACAAATGTTCTCAGCATTCCAACATGGAACAGAAATTCTTTTGTGTTTCTCCTGTACGACACAGAGTACTTGAATCAGAGAACAGGGGTTGCAATTTCTGAGACCTCACAAGTTTATTAATGAATACGGATTGTAAATTTGTTAATGATCTCAACATTTGAAGCTGACCATTGCTGTTTCAAATCAGCAGGAAGGCTGGTGATCAATGGTGACAAGGACAATGGATGATACAATACATAAGGAGGTGGACAAAGGCAGGGAGGCAGATCAGTTCTGTGGATAGGGATGCCTGTTTGATGGGAGAGAGAAATTTTTATATTCATGCCTTCAAGCATGGCAAACCAGTATGCATGAAATCGGGTGTTAAAGGCCTGGTCTCTGGTTCCTACCCTTCTTCTCCATCATTAGTCTACTACCCAAGTGTTTAGTTCCCACATAACCCAGCCATCATTCCAGTATTAATCTCTAAGTGATTTAAGCCTGCATCATTTTAGATGCAGGGATGGGGTTGGAAATCCTACACAGTAGAACAGTGGGACATTTTGACAGGATGGATATAGTTATGCAGTAATAGGAGAAGGGGAAATGGATTTAAGCTGAAAGCGGATGAATTTAAATTAGGCATTAGGGAGAAATTCTTTACTGTGAGGGTGCTGAGGCCCTGGCACAGGCTGCCCAGAGAAGCTGTGGCTGCCCCATCCCTGGAAGTGTCCAAGGGCAGGTTGGATGGGGCTTAGAGAAACATCGGATAGTGGAAGGTGCCCCTGCCCAAGGCAGAGGGGTGGAACGAGATGAGCAGCTCTATTTAAGGTCCCTTCCAACCCAAACCGTTCTATATGTGTTTCTAGAAAGCGATTCTTCAGTAAGACAGGTGACTTCATATGACGTTTGAGGTACAAATAAAAGAGTTTCGCTGGTCAGGCTGCCAGCTGGGAAAGGTGCAGACCGAAAGCTGAGTGCTGTGCCCAAAGGCAGGTTTCATTGCCACCAATGATAACATATCCTGTTCTGAAGCCAAATATGAAGGTTGGACTTGATGATCTTGGAGGTCTTTTTCAAACTGAATGTTTCTATGATTCTGTGACCGATTGTCTTGTCAGATGGAGGGGATGTGGGTGGGGTCAGTGGTGAGTGGGAAGAAAAAGCAGAACACTTCCTTTGGCTTGAAACCTCTCCTCTCTCCAGTACTTAAGTCCTTCTCTGATGGATTTGCTGTCAGTTTCTGGGAGAACAGGATGAAACTGTTCCTGTCTTGTTTGTGAGTAGGCAAACAAGTGTCATGGGGGGCAGCAAGATGTGGAACTGCAGCAAAGCAGGGTTTGCTCTTCTACGCATCCTGCAAGCTTGCCTTTCATGAAGGATCTTTCAACAGCTGCCACAGAGAGAAACACAAGTGGAAGGTGCTGACAACTCTGCTGTCTGTGGCTTCAATTTATCGACTGCAAATTGCATCAGGTTCAACAAGGAGAAGCGCCAGGTCCTGCACTTGGGTCACAACAACCCCCTGCAGCACTACAGGCTGGGGGTAGAGTGGCAGGAAAGCTGCTCACTGGAAAAGGCCCTGGAGGTGCTGGTGACGGCAGCTGAACATGATCCAGAGTGTGCCCAGGGGGCTAAGAAGGCCGGTGTGGCACCTGGGCTGTGTCAGCAACAGCGTGGCAGCAGGACCAGAGCAGTAACTGTCCCGCTGTGCTGGGCACTGGTGAGGCCTCACCTTGAATCCTGGGGTCAGGTTTGGGTCCCTCAATACAAGAAGGACATTGAGGTGCTGAAGTGAGTCCAGGGAAGGGCAGTAGGGCTGGGGAAGGGTCTGGAGCACAAGTCTGATGAGAAGAGACTGAGGGAGCTGGGGCGGGGCTCAGCCTGGAGAAAAAGAGGCTCAGGAGGGACCCTCATGCTCTCTACACCTCCCTGACAGGAGGGGGAACCAGATGGGGTTCAGTCTCTTCTCCCAATTAACAAGCAATAGAACAAAGAGGGAAAGGCTTCAAATTGCACCAGGGAAGGTTTAAATTGGGTATTGGGAACAATTTCTTCACTGAAAGAGTGGTAAAACATTGGAAGAATCTGCCCAGGGAAGTGATGAAGTCAGCATCCCTGGAAGTGTTTAAAATTCGTGTAGATGGGTCGCTCAGGGACAAGGTTTAGTGGTGGCCCCGGCAGTGCTGTGTTAGTGGTCGACTCGATGATCTTAGAGGTCTTACCAGCTTTGATGATTCTATGACTCTGCGAGAGCCGGGATTTCTCCGTTCCCCGTAAACATCCCCCAGTGCCACTAGATGGTGCTTTTAACCACTGCTAAAATCCGCGGTGCTCGCAGGCACGGCTCTTTCCATCACAGCAACGCCGGAGTTTTGGGGAGCAGGGAATTTTACAAAAGAGAAAACTTCTCCTGCATAAGGAGCGACAGCCAGAAACACAGATATATGCGGAAAAAAGATAAAAGAAACTCTGCACTGTCTCCTTTTATCGATATTGGTACACGTGTGATCCCGAAGCAACATGCAGCCCCTGGGTACCCTGACAGCTGCTGGCAGCCAGGGACAATCTGGTCTGTCACAGCAGTGCCTTTTAACATGGCACTGGCCAGGCTCCATCGGGGCTGCTCAGGCTGGAAGGCTCGCAGCTCCGGATCAGCCCTGGAAAGGCTGTCTGTGTGCAGATTGCCCTGGAAGTGTCGGTCCTCGTGGTTTTTTTCCAGACTCCCAGGCCATCTGGCTGCTGGCTCGGACAGCAGACAGTGGGATGCAGGTGCCTGGGCAGCCCTGGGAGAGGGCTGGTCCCCGACTCAGGCAGGTCTGGGGATGCAGCACATCCCTGAACCAGCTCCCCACGCATCCCCAGCAGCACAGCCATTCCTTGGGCTGCCCAGGCATTGGGGAAAGTGTCCAGTGCTCCTGTCATTTATTTGCTATGAGGCAAGGAATACAGAAAAGCATCACTGGCTTCTTCTCGACTCTCACTTTTTCTCTTAGTTTTTGTCCTGACTGACTGATGTTGTTTCTCTCCAGTCTCTCTAAGCTGGACAGAAGATAAAATTGCAAAGTCTGAATCAGGAGGGTGGTGTTTCCCACAGTGAGGGCCTATCAGTTTTTGCTTCCATGGGCAGTTTTGTATTTGAAGAGAATAGGGCACCTTTCTTTAAATCATCACTCTGCAGGGCAGAAGTCTGGCCTGGTCCAGCGCTGAGGAAAGTTAATGAACCTGATTATTTCACTGCTGCTTATTGTAGAGCAGCTGAAGGATATATTGCAGTTGGGACAGTGAAAGTGTCAACTTAATTGAATTGGTGTCTCCTGTGGAAAATAAGGAGTTTCTGCTATAACAGGATGGGGCTGCATTGACTACAGTGATGACAGAACAGCTGCTGAAGGTTTCACCATCCTCAGCTGACACTGTGTGGTTTCAGATGACCTCTCTTAAATCCGGGTAGTTTCCATAAGATAAATACACATAATGGCACTGGAAGCTGTGGCTGCCCCATCCCTGAGGTGTTCAAGCTCAGATGGGTGGGGCTTGGAGAAACATGTGGAGCAATGTAGTGGAAGATGTCCCTGCCCATTCGAGTAATTGGAAATAAATGATCCTTAATATTCCTTCCAAAGAAACTTTTCCAGGATTCTGTGATTCTATGATTCCGTGGTAATACACATTGGTGTACACTAATTCAGTTATCATCTTTTGAAGATGATTTTCATTTCCAATCTCAGAAGTAAATACAAAAAAGAATTATTGATGCTCAGCAGAGTATCTCAGTGTCTGTTTTATTTCACACAAGGAAACACCTCCTTTTATTGAAGTAATTCAGTGTTACAGTGATACTTTGTTCTCTATTTCATGTCACTTTTCTCCTTTCATTAAATCTTCTCTAACAAATTATGGAGAAAAACAACATTTATACCAAAAACCCCCACAAAGAAACAGAATGTACTGCTATTTTAAAGATGTTCTGAGCACAATCCCAACAAATTAAGACTTTTACTGTTGACTTTGGAATTTCATAGATAAATAAAGGGATGGTTACAACTTCTAGCATCTTTTGTGCAATACAGCAATAATATCCTGTACAGATATAACTGTATTATATTAAACACCCCCAAAACTGCATGAGAACAGATATTCAATAAAGACATCCATTCTTGATGTAAAGACACCAAGATGAACTACCAGGACTGTTCAACCTTTTGTGTAAAACACGTATGGTCTTCTGGTGTGATTTGTTTGGCTTCATCTTACACCCATTCTTCATTGTTATTCCTTCCTCAGCTTAGCAGGGAGTAAATTCCATAGAGGAACATGTTTCATGCATTTATTATTTATTACTTATATATTATATAACTGGGTTATATATCTCCCAACATATTACAGCCAGCCTGTTAGGACAGCAACAAAGGAAGCCTGAACAAGATAGATATTTTCTTATGTTAGACTTTTCCTTGACAAGAAGAAACATTTACATGGTAAAAGACAAAGCCACCATTTACATTCCAAATTCAAATAACAGTAATAATATTTTCTGGCTCCAGATTTATGTTTCCATCTGGCTGAAGTGACTTGGCAACCGAAAGCATAAGCTTTGTTTCAATTCTTGGTATCAACAAGTACCCTTAAGGCATATTAGGGAGGTATGACAAAAATCTAGTGCATGCCAAAAGCAGTGAAGCTTAGTTATTGGCTTGCCAGCATAAGAGAAATATAATCTGCATTTTGTAAGTATGAATATAGAACAAGCCCTGGCAGTGCAAGCCGCTGTCAGTCAGGAGGAACTTCCTACTTCTTTTCAGAATATATTTTATTTTATGCCAATTTATTTTTGCAGTGTGGTTTACTGAATGGAGGATTAAGCACAATGGTGTGGCATAAACCCACCTATGTGTACCCTTTGAAAACATATTTTCTTATTCCACACCATTGCACTTAGCCCAGCATTCCTTGAGTAATGGATAACTAAGAACAAGTTAATCTTGGAGATTTCTTGGACATTATTTTTAGTGTCCTAAAAGTGACTTGAAAGAGTTTAAAAAACTCATGTATTTTTCAAGTCCTTCATCCAGGGTCTCTGTGTGTCAGATTCCTGGTCTCTGCACTTTTAATGGAGACAGAAATGAGTCTTCATTGACAGCTTTGGCAGAATTTGAATCAAAATGTGATTCAAATAAGAAATTGAAATCTTTAATGTGAATTAGACAGGAATGGACAGGGCATTGTGCTCTGGGAGGACTCTGCTTAAGCAGGGAGGTTGGACCAGGTGACCCCACTGGTGGTCCCTTCCAACCTTACCCACTCTGTGATTCCACACCAGATCCTTTGCCTTTTTTTGGGATGCTTCTTATTTAAGCTGTTCATTTCAACACTGTTTCCATGACTTTGGTTTTCAGTGTCAGATTGCTGTGTCCTGGTTTCCATTGGCCAAGGAAGGCTGGTCAGGCAAGAAGGTGGACTGAGTCTCAAAGATATCAGTGGGTAGATGGAGTTTGAAACATGGGTGTTATAACACATCTTTCGAGACCTTTTTCAGAGAAACCCATCAGCTGTCTGAGTTGTCATCTTGTGGTTCCTCAGCAGCACTAAATAATGAAGGCATCACATAATCAGCCATGGATCTGTGCTGGGTGAGCTGCTGCTGGGGAACGTGGCTCTTGTGAAAGCAAGTTAGTAGGAGCTGCTGAAACTACCATTACCAAACTGTCCAAGTATCCAGCTACATATCCATATTCTGATCCCATGATGTAAAGATGGATGTATGAATGTTTTGCTATGTGATTTACTGGGCCTTGGAGTGTGGCTTTCTCTATTTAAACAAATCAGACATGAAATAATTTCAGATGCTGATTTTTGGTTTGTTTGGTTTTAACTTTGTCTGAGCTACAGGAGTGATATTCTGGCCTAACTTTCCTCCTATTCCATGTCTTTCACTTGGAGGCACAATGGGAAAAGTTTAACATAAGCTTTTGTCCAGACTTTTATTACTGGCAAAATTCACCTTATAGGGCAGTTACAGGGCTGAGCTCACCTATTTCACCAGGTCAGAACAGGAGCGTGGAGCAGTGTTTGCTGTCAGTTCAGTTCCAGGCTGTGACCCTGAATACAATGAAACTTTCTGGGGTAATTATTTTCTTATTATGCAATAGATCAAATCCTGGGGAATAAAAGCCAAGCTGTAGTAGATTTTCAAGTTCATCAGGTCCAAGCAGGTTTTCAGCCTCCTGAACTGTTTGGAGGTAAAGATTACGGAGAAAAAAATAGAATTTGAACTGTGAGGCAAATGACTCTTTCCCTTTCTGCTGTGTTACAGTAGAACAAGTGACTGGAGACACATTTCTATGTCTGTCTCAGCACTGCCATTTTCTTTTCAATGGCTTCTCCTCCCCCGAGCCCAATTTCCCAGGGCAGTTCCAGGCTTTGCCTACAACTCCTCTCCCCCATTTCACTGGTCTAAGGCAGCTCTGGACAGATCCTCTCCCAGTCTTCACTGGAGTGATGGAAGACCAAGAGTCCCGAGGAGTCAATCCTCGCCAATTGCCTTCTGGGCTACATCACAGGAAGGGTGGCCAGAGGGTCAAAGGAGGTGATGGCCCCCCTCTACTCCACCTCACACCTGGCATAGGGTATCCAGATCGGGGTTCCCTGGTACAGGAAAGACATGGACCTACTGGAGAGGGTCTAGAGGCTCTTTTATGTGGGCCATTCTACAAGAAAGGCAGAGAGGCATATTCATCAGGGCCTGTAGTGACAGAACAAGGAGCAGTGGACAAGGAGCAATGATTTTAAGCTGAAAGAGGATAGCATTAGGTTAAACATGAAAAAGACTTTTTCTAAAAATGAGGGTGGTGAGGCCCTGACACAGGTGACCCAGAGAAGCTGTGGCTGCCCCATCCCTGGAAGTGTACAAGACCAGGTTGGATGGGGTTTGGAGCAACCTGGGATAGTGGAAAGGTGTCCCTTCCATGGCAGGGGGTTGGAACTAAATGAGCTTTAAGGTCCTTTTCAGTCTAAATCATACTATGATTCTACAATCCTATAAAGGAATGTTTGAGATAGAAGGTGCTTCTTGGGGAGAAGGAGTCTGGTAATCACTTGGTCATGCTGTGGTTCCACTGTAATTTCCCAGTCTGATCAGCTGCCAATGGGAGATTAATGAAAGGAAGGGAAGGGGGAAAGTCTGTTTTCTCCCAGGAATAACTTCCCAAAATCATTCACTGTTCTTCAAATCTTCACCGTATCTTCTTGGTCTCATCCCCAAGCCCCCCTTCACATTCCTGAAACTTCTTTAAAACCCATGTCTCCTTTAGGACCCCTACTAATCCTTCTTGCCACTCATCACCACATCTATCTCCATAAAAACCTTCACACTTCTGTCACAGCCACAAAATGCACTTTTTGCCTGACGTGTCAAACCAGCTCTGTGCAAGGCATAGGAGGAGATTTAAGATGCCACAACAGCCTCAGAGAAATCACTAACAGTTGCAAACATGCTATTTTGAGTGAGTGCAAGTGTTCCTGAACAGCTGTATTTGTATGTGTGCATGCCCAGTGGGGTGCACGATGCAGCCTTTGTGGTAGAGACCAACACTGCTTCAAGACTTGTCTCTCCTTCCTAATTAAGTATTGAGTAGTAAAAGAATTCACTTGCAGTGGTTTCTACAGCTGTTTGACATTCCTCTCTATGACAAAACCCAGATTAATGTATGTGGGTTCACTGAAAAAGGGACTAATCTCAGTTTGGAAGAAAATGTAGTTGGTAAAATCAGAGTTTTCTCAGTCCCCTTCATCAGGAACCCTTTGTTTTCAGTCTTCTAGATGTATTTTCTACATTGGAACAGAGAAATACAGAAAACAAAATCAGGTGTGCTCAAGGAAATATTTATTTTGCAGTGATGCTGCAGCCAGTCTACATTAGCTCTTTTCAGAACAATGATTAAACTGAGAAAAAATTTTACATTGATGTGTGTAAACTTTATTAGCCATTCTGTCAGGATGAGATTAATTGTAATCAGGAGCTTCTCTCCCTGACTGTAAAGAGTCTAGATAAAGAACTTAAGAGTTATAAAGGCCATGTCTAAAAGTAGGGGAAATGGATCCTGCCCTATGTGACTCTTCAGTTGTTCAGTTCTCAGCCCCTATAACAGCGATGTAACCCTGCTCAAAAAATATAAGTCAAAATTAGACTATAGCATAGATATGCTAAAATGGGAGGAAATGATATGGGGAGGTTATCACCAAAGTGACAGAATATGAGGATTTTCATTGACTCTGTTATCTTAAATTTAATTATAATTGAAGTATCTATATTCACTATTTATTAGGATAAAACTTACTGCCTACATTTTTAGAGGCTTATTTGCTCTAGAAGGATCTAACACTAAGAACCATTCGAACAGACTTCACTGGGCTGAAAAAATAGTTAATTCTAGTAGTTTTCAAAAAGTATCTCACTCTTGCTCTCCCTCCTCTGAATAGATACAGGTATGTATACACAGTATTGTTCCTATATAGAGCAATATACCTCCAATATATAGGTACAGAATCTAATATGATTACATGGAGGTAGAAGTTAAATGACATGAAAAAAACCCAGTTCTTCCAGAAAGAAAATTGTTAAAGATTAACCAAACCACAATTAAATGGCAAGCCCTGGTCAATGATCCATATTTCTGTTTCTTTCCTGACATCTACCACCCCTGTGCTGAGCACTTTGCTGATGTTAATTTATTCATCCCCACTGCAATCCTGAACCCCTTTCACATGAGTCAGGCACCGAGCAAGCAGCAAAGGGACAGGTTTCTAAAGGGACGTCGGGATGGAAATGAAATCAGGAGTCAAAAGCAGGAAGTTTTTTGTGCTGAGGTTGGAAATATCAAACATTTGAACTTCCATTTCGAAAGAAAAGAAACTCAGCCCTTTCCTTGCATGTTTTTTCAATGTATTTTAGCCACTGAAGTGTTGGGAAATGGGACATTGCCAGCTGCATCCAGGAGATTCTGCTGCTGATGTTGCAATTTATTACATTAAAAGAGTGGCCAGGATTTGCTGTGGAGTCCTGTCTTTGTGTTACACACATCAGAGGATGATGACAAGGTCTGTTTCCTCAAATGACAGGGCAAGGGAATGTCATCGTTGTGAGTCAAACCTGAACCCGGTCAGGAATTTCAACACTAGCTCTTCTATGATTCTATGAAATGGACACTTCTGTGCCTATTTGTAAACATGTATAGTGCACCAACCTCTGGGGGATTTCATTGTTGTGAAACAGAGACAGCTATAGCTCTGAAATGGTTATACACTGAACTAGAGGAGCTGGAGAACTGTATTTTAAAATATAGCACCTTATTCCATGTGGGTTCCGATCAGTATTTGCAAAATACTTTCACAGTTAAACAAAGTGTGTGCCAACACCCACTCATTTTGTTTAAAACACGGGTGGGACTTTGTTCTATGTGGACCAGTTTTAATGGATCAATCCATTAAAACACCTCTAATTTTTATGGAAGAGAATCATAGAATTATTAAGGCTGGAAAAGGCATCCAAGTTCATCAAGTCCAACCTTTGACTGAGTATTGCCATGAACCATACCATGAAGTGCTGCATCTCTTCATTTTCTGAACATTTCTAGGGATGGTGATTCCACCACTTCCCTGGGCACTTCCAATTCTCAACCACTCTTTCAGGGAAGAATTTTTTCTTAATGTAAAGGAATTATATAAGAGTCAGCAACTGGAGAGGTTTATCCAAACAGTTTTCTTAGGTCATTAAGCAAGGACAGATCATTTTCCTTGCACTGACTTTGTAGAAATCAAGGTGGTACTTAAAAATCGGCACAATTTATGTATTTCTGTCTCAAAGTCATTGAGTGATCAAAGTTGAAAGTGGGTTCAGCACTGAGTTCAACTAAAATCAATGACCAGAATGAGAAGAGTTGTGGCATTTTTATTAATTCCTTGAAGTTTTGAACATTCTTATTCAGGTAGTAGAGGCTGTTAGTTTTAAACACTGAATAATAGAATGTTTTGGGTTGGAAAGGAACCCTTAAAAGTCATCCAGTCCAGCCCCCAATGTTACCGTTCTGGTTATCAGATCTTGATTTCTACCATATCTAATTTCTTACATAAAATGGTTTTATTAAATATCTGTAAAGATCTTCAGATATCAAATATATTTATGACATTTTTATGTATATAGAAATAGGAAAAGAGCAGGAATATCTTACTAAATAAATTACTTTTAAAGCAGAATTCATCCATTATTGCTGTCTTTTTAAAACCCTATTAGAGTCAAGAACTCCAAAAGATGGGTCAGAGACTAATTTTTCTCATTGAGAAAATTCCTGCTCAATTCCACAAGGAATATGTTATGACTACGTGACTCCAGAATTCCTCCTTTGAGTCAATAGTTCCACAGCTCATTCATCCAAACAAGCCAGACGTCAGCCACGATATTTGATGTTCCTTTTCCACCTCAGTGATTATGCTGCTAATTTTAGTCCCTGTTCCTACTTCATACCTAATCCTACGTCTTAGGAGCACCTCATTGCTGAAACTGATGATGTTATCTCCTTTTAAATTCTGTTTCTGTGTTTTCTTAAAAGGAGCAGCACTGGTAATTGTAGAATATTTAGTGATTTTTTTAGTGATTTTTTTTGTATTTCTAGTAGCAGGAAAAAAAAATAAAAAATTAAAATCAAGTAAAACATGACACTTTTTCATTCACAAATTGCCCACACCAGGAAAGTTTCTTGATGTGCAGGTAAATATGTTTTTGCTACATGTACCATTGCAGTGAGCTGTTCCCAATCCCAAAAAATATATATGTTTGGGAAGGAATTGCTCTCCATATTAATGCAATGAAGAGTGTTGGTGAACCTGGAAGGAGGGAAGGTCCCTACTAATAACGCTTTTGAAAATGCGGTTTGGCTTGGGTTTTAGGGGTGTCTTTTGGGGGGCTTGTCAACTTTTGTGGTTAAATTTTGCAAGAAAAGCAATGCTTGAAATAAAAATTTTGAGATTAAAGAGACAAAAATTCCACTTTAAAATGTCAATAAAGAGGAAAGGAAAGAATAAATTCCATATATGTGTATCTACTAAGGAGATATATATATACAGACATACTTGTGACTGTATTTAATTTATAGTTAGCAGACAGATGTTCAATGAAATTTTTCTCACAGATAAAAAGAACATCTTATTCTTTATATGTTTGTCCATTCCCTAGGTCATTCTGATGCAAGCACAAGAGCTATTACTTCTGCATCACACACCTGAGATTCTTTATGTGATAAGTAAAAGGATCAAAAATTAAAAAAAAAAAAAAGATAAAGTGTGTTTAAGATACTTTAAAAATGGACTGTCCTGTAAATATATTAAACTGAAAACTTTCATTGATTTTTCCTTCATCATCTTCAGCATTTTGAAAAGTAAAAATTACTCTCTCTGATGGATCTTATAAAGCACCTTAGCAGTTAATTTTCCCTATAAATCTTTGCATCAACACTCCAGAGGAAAAATAAAAATTAAAAAACACTATTTTTATTGTAATAATCATTTTTTGAAACTCTCTTGATTTGAAAAATAATAATTGGCAAACAAACTTCTCCTGCTTCTTGATTTTTGTGAAAATATAAGGTGCATAATGACTTTGGTTACCATAACAAGAAATATAATTTCCTGATCATTTATATTTATTTTATGCAAATATATTTAAGTGTAAGCACTGAGAGAAGATGGATTTGTTGTTGAGACCAGAGTTCACAGCAGAATAAACGCATTGCAAAAATTTTTTTTCATCTAAAGGGCAATTACTATTTCTCCTCTACACATACATTGATATTTTTAGAAGTTAAAAAGAGCTTATTATCATCTGACCAAAGGTCTAGTTCCCATTTATAAACTTAATAGAATCTTCTTAAAATTATTGGAAGCTTTTCATAAGTCTCATAGTTTACAAACAGGTCATTTATTGTAAATCTTATTAACTGCCTTGTAATCAAACTCATGGGTTTTGCTAGAAGACATTTTTATTGCCTTGCGTTGAAAATTCCCTGCATCTTAAATTGTATCTTCAATATAATTTGCTATAATGAACAGATAATGTCTCTAGGGAATGCTGACAGTAGTGTTGAATTAGAATCCACAAATTCAGGGTATACTTTTATGCTTTGCTTTACTTAATTACAGTTAAATAAGTATTAAATCTTTTTCTCATTTTCTCTGACTGAAATTAATCAGTATTCTCAAAAAAAAATATGATTACAGCTAAAGGCCAACAGCTGACATTGCTTCTTTTGTACTGAAAATTTCTTATTATGATTTTTTAAAGACAAGGACAAAGAAATGAGGAGGGGAAAGTTTCTCTGGGCAACCTGTTCCAGAACCTCATTACCCTCACAGTAAAAAAAAAGTCTTCTTTATATTTAACTTATCTCTACCTTCCTTCAGTTCGGAGCCATTTCCCCTTGTCCTGCCACTGTGGGAATATCGTGGGGGATTGTGACAAAGACATTAGAGGAGTCAAGATAGATGATATCAATTAACTATTGATTTTTTGATTCTTCATTAATTCTTTCTGCAATTAAACAAACAAACAGTTTGAAGACAATTTCCAATATAGAATATTCTCCTCTGTCTCAAACAGAACCAAATCATCCCTTAAAATTATTTAGTCACTAAGCAAATGGGGAAAGGAAAGAGATTTGTTGCATTTTTGTTGTCTTAGCCAAGAATTCTTTCAAGGTACTTTGCTGCTTCTAAATAACAGGTAATTTAAACAGTCAATTCAAAATTTTCATTTACTTCTAGATTTTTTTTCCTGATAGAACTAAATGTCCCTCAAAAAAAAAAAAAAAAAAAAAAACAAACAAACAAGCAAACTCATATTGGTCTATCTTAAATACAGATCCTATCAAATGTAATTAAAATAACTGACAAAAATGCATCCAAGTCAAAAACCTATTCAGAGTATCTGCAATGTTTGGGAAAATTCGCTTTCAGGCTGTACATTTTTTCTCAACTGCCCTTCTAGAGGATTATCAAAAAAAGAATGTAGAAGTGCCAATAAGGACATACTGAGTCATTTCAGCTGGGAATGTGTCTATGTTTCCTCTGATTGTTCTTTGCTCATATTTCAACAAATACATTTGAAAGTTGATTCATATGTGAATGGAAGGGGAACAGCTGATCCAACAGGGAAGGAACGGTTTTAAAAGTTATAGAGATTTCTTGCAAAATGTTTGTTTTCTATGCCAGACTTAACATAGTGAGAAAAGTATATCAATGATGAAAACACATGCTCAGGAAATAACCTTAAAGACCTTGACTTTGATGATGATCCTTTATCAAACAACTCCACACCTGAGAAGAGTAAAATAATATTTGCAATGTAGACAGAGCAGTACTCCTAGATATTTCTAAAGATATTTGGATTAAGCTATTTTTTGTGTCTGCTGTGGATCACAGCAGGAGTTTTCATAAGGGGATTTGATGTGGATTTGTTTGTTTGTTTGTTTGTTCTAGATTTAAAAAGTTATCTTGATAGGTATGAAGACCTAAGCAGGGTTTTGGGAACAGAAAGTGAGAAAGATCCAGAAAAAGGTTGAACCTGATCTCAGAGGTCTTTTCCACCCTTGTTGATTCTATGATTCTATGAAAAACAATTCACTAAACTCATAACCTGCTCCCATCAGGTTTTTTTCAATAATTTCAGAACAGAGTCATAAAAAGTTCAGGGATAAGAAATATTTGTATAATGAGCCATAAGAAGGCAACATGAGAAGAACAACTGGCTTTGCAACACAGAATCAAGACCTGTTACGTGGTAGCAGAGATTACCTTGTATTTAAGACCAACCATTGTTTTAAGGGGCTGCATCTGTATCTGTAAACCTGTCCAGAGCTATAGATAGATATAATTTTAGATTTGTTTTCTTTATACTAGTAGCTAAAGGAAAAAATCAAGTCAAATCTCAACTATGAGAAGAATTCTTGGCTGATTCTTCAAAACCATGTTGTCTTGAAAGACAGGTTGTTTAATTCAATGAATGATCTTTAAAGCAAAGTAAGAATGGTCTTCTATACAGCATGGAATAGCATGTAATAAAGAATTTTTCTTGCATGATTTCAGGCTGGCATAATTGATTCATGCTTACCTCAGCTTGTACTGTTAGCCTGGTTTAAATGCTACCACGATTTCTAGTCACCTTTCAGCTCTATGTCTTTTTGTCATTTTGGGCAAATTTACCTTAACAACAATTGAACCCACTCTTTGACCTCCTATGCTTGACAAAAAAGACATATTTCTCTTGCTGTAACTAAACCCATCACTGTGCCCATAGACAAGCCATGCTGTCCTGTGGCAGTTTTGTAATTTCCAAAATCAGCCACATCCAGTCTCTTAGTGGGTTTTTGTTCATGTGAACTCTCAAGATCATGCCCGAAAATTATTTGGGGGAGTGCAACCAGCAGGCCATGCAAACACAGCTGCTAATGCTCAGGATTATTTCCCGGTGTTGCTTCATTTCATGGCATCAAACTCATTGCAGGTACTACAGAAAGGCTGGGAGAGTTGAGGCTTTTCAGCCTGGAGGACAGAAGGCTCCAGAGAGACCCTAGGGGACCTTCCATTACCTAAGAGGGGTTCAAGAGACATATAGAGGGAATTTTGGAGTGATAGGACAAGGGGGAATGGCTTTAAACTAAAGTGGGAAGATTTACATTGGATTTTAGGAAGAAATTCTTCCCTTTGAGGGTGGTGAGGCAATGACACAGGTTGCCCAGAGAACTCATGAATGCCACATCCCTGGAAGTGTTCAAGGCCAGGCTGAATGGGGCTTGGAGCAACCTGGGATAGTGCAAGGTGTTCATGATCATTGCAGGGTGGTTGGAACAAGATGACCTCTATGCTTGAGCCTAAGATTCTATGATACTATTCTAAAATGACATGGAAATTAAGAACTAGACAGAGAACAGAAATGGAAATCTGTGCCCCTGAGAGCAGAGAGGTGATGATAATCTTGAAGCTATTCAGACACTCGATCAGCTGAACAACTGCAGAATTCCCTGAACTGCCTGAGCTCAGTTGAGTGCACAGTGATTTGAACACCCAGTGCACACCTCCTGTATCCACCTAAGTCTACATGTCAGTCTGCCAGCTGAATCCCATATGCAGCTTCAGTAGTTCCACTGCTCTCAAAATTGCTGCTTAGTAGTGAAAGTGCTAACAGATAAAATTGTCAACTAGCACAACATCACTCTCACTTTTCAGAGATATTACAAAGGTGACAAAAACTCCCTTCAGTTGTCAACAATTACAGTTTGCCTGTCCAACCACACAATCTCCATGGCGAACACAAACTACAAAAATCTCACTGTGCTTTTGCAATTAATAAGGTTAATTATTCTAGTTGGGATCATTTGCAATAATAAGCATAGTAGACTGGGATTATAATTAAGCATTTTCTGTTGGTTAATGAAGTTCAATGTGATACCGTCGGTAGCAAATACGATATAATTGGTTATAGGGAAAAAGGCTCCTCGTGCAGGTGGCTGGGAGAAATTGCTTTCACTCAATTATGCCTTCAATTATTTTGGATGAACGAGGCAGGATCCTTTAGCTCATTATAAGCCCAAATCCACAATAAGTAAGTAAATATTTTGACACAGTGTTGAAACTTCTGTAAAAACATCTATAATATTTATAAGCATTGGAAAGGTCGCATATTGTATGATCATCATTCAGTGCCAACTAAAGGAAATTAATGATTTTGTTAACCATTCAATATCACTGGAGTAATATTTTCATGCTGAAAGTAGTCAGTAGTTTCCTGAAATATTGTCAGAGATGATACAGCTTTATAAATAGCCTTGTCTTTTATTGCCTCTAAAAATGAAGTTAAGCAACACAAAGAATATTCCTTGGTTATGGGATGATCTACTACCACCATATACTGTGTAGGAAAAGGTCATCTATCCAGTTTGGAGTAGAATTTGATATTCATTTACATCAGAGACAATGCTATATTAAAAAAAAAAAAAGCCAATTATCTCAATATTCATTTGATGTGGCTGAGGTTCAAACTTTGTCATCCTTGCTCCATCTCCATGTTCATCCAGAAAGAAGTGCAAATAGGATATTACCACCACTGACTTCCAGGAAAAATGGTTGTAAATCATCACTGAGATGTCATGGAAGAGAGGGTTTTCTAGGTGAACAGACTGACAAGTTCAATCTACATGTATGTAGCTCACGTATATAGAGCAATTACTATAAATGTTTAGATCCTCCTGTGCAACATCCAATTGTTTTGGTTTCAACAGAAGGTTTTTCCTCAAATCTTTATGTCCTCAGATTGGGAAATACAACATGAAATCCCATAGCATATGTTGAGTAAGGAAAGAGATCAGAAATGGGCTCACCTGAATGTCCCAGGCTCTGTGAAAGGAGGTTTCTAATGATTTTAAACTGCTGGAATAACGACCGTGGTCCCCCACTGGCAGTGGCTTTCAGTGTTAAAAGCTATTTTTTGCACTTCCCTGCATAGCAAAGCTGTGCAAAATCAGCATGATTTGAGCCAAGCACCAGCGCAGAAGGACTCCAGCATCGAGATCTGGGTCGCTTCTCTTTGTCCTGCAACCTTCATGTCAGTAATCTATGGTGGAATTTGTTTTACAAGGACAACATAGCATTTCATTTATTTTTAATCCTATAAAAATAAGGGTAAAGCTACTAGATCCATTTGTATTTGTCCATTAAAATAGACATTAAATATCAGGAGTCTTCAAATATGACACTCCCTTGGGAGTTGCTGGGAGCCAATGATAGTCAGTGCCTAAGTAAATATCAGGGACTAACTGAAACTTCAACAGGAGTGATATAATTAAATGGTCAAAGAATGCCTGTTACAAAGAAGACCTTCAGAATATACATGAAATTCCAGAGGTCCAGAAACCTGCAGTACCATGATTGCCACGCTAATTTATGAGAGTATCAGCAGGTGAATTAACCAGAGGCAACTTCCCATTCTGACTACCTTGCATACACCACATGCTACTGCTGTCTACAACAACAGCCAGGTCAAAACCTAAATTCTCCTTATACCCCTCAGAAACTTGTGTGACAGAGACAGAAAAGGCTTCCCAGCTTGGATGTGGAATTGGCCAGATGGTGGCAACAACCACATAGTGGTCAGTGGCTCACTGTCCTGACAGACACCAGTGACAAGAGGTATCCCTCAGAGGTCTATACTGGGACCAGTGCTAATGTCTTCATCAATGGCACAGATGGTGGATCAAGTGCACCAAGTTTGCCAAGGACACCAGGCTGAGAGACAGTGTTGATGCACCTGAAGGACTGGATGGCACCCAGAGGGACCTGGACAAGCTTGAGGAGTAGGCACATGGAAACTTCATGAGGTTCAACAAGGCCAAGAGCAAAGTGCTGCACCTTGGTTGGGGCAACCCCACTGTCAGTAGAGGCTGAAGGACAAATGGGATTGAGAGCAGCCCTGCTGAGAAGGCCTTGGGGTGCTGGCGGATGGCAGGCTGGACTTGAGCCATCAGCATGTGCTTGCTGCCCAGCCATGGCATTTCACCACATTGTTTCAGAAAGAACATCCACATTCAACAGCCATTGCCAAGATTTAGGTAATCCCTTTCTGCGTTTGCATATGTTTTGTTATTAGTCATTCAATCAAGTCACGCTCTTTGATGCACTAATTAATGCCTTTGTGGGATGTTTTTACGGGAACTTTCCAGGTGATTAAACTTGCAACAGTTCAGGGAATTCAAAAATGTTTTTCCTTTTCAGACATGAGTCTACCAGCTGTGCTCATCTATCCAGTTGCTAAATCTCATCTACCTCATGCAGGTATGAACTGGAAATTTGAGGGTGCCCCTTCCAGACAGGTACTTTCTTAGAAATTGTGTTGGAAGACCCAACATGTTGCCACCAGAAACACTTCTTGCAGCCATGGAAGATTTTCAAGCACTGCTGCCAAACATCTCTCCCAGACAGGGATCTAAAGTAATGTAGTGTAAGATCTGAAAATGCAAATAAATACCTATTTAAATAAATGTTTTTCCTTAAATCTTAAATGTTTTCTTAAATGCTAAGTCTACTTAACCTTCCAGAGACAAAAGATGACATCATTGACCTACTGTGATAATAATTCCAACATCTAGCAAAATGCTGAGGGTGGCATTTGTGGTAAAGATGTTGTTCTTGTTCCTGGAGGTTCTCAACTGTTTTAATTCCAGAAACCTCACAAACTCAGTTTTCATTGCTCTTCTGGTGGAGGCAAGAAAAAGTTTGCAAACATTTTGGTTAAAATGTCTTGACACCTCAACCTTGTCACCAGGTACTACAGGAACCATGACATGGTGATATTCCAAAGCCACCTGGTCCTGGGAAACTGGCTTTGGATGGCTTTGCTTGAGCAGGAGCAGTGGAGAAAGGGAAGGGAAGGGAAGGGAAGGGAAGGGAATGGAAGGGA
>JAWWMP010000116.1:111017035-111045322 GCA_035047865.1 Dendrocincla tyrannina | reverse complement strand
AGGGAAGGGAAGGGAAGGGAAGGGAAGGGAAGGGAAGGGAAGGGACAAAAATGAAGTCTTTTTTATATCATAGAGACATAAGAGAGCATAGGACATCATTTTGAGGAGCCAATGGATGGTTTTAGTTTCAATTTTTCAGCTGAACCAATAGCTGATGATGGACCCGGTTCATTCAGGCCAGCTTGATTTTCCCAGACTGATTCCACTTTTTCAGCTGATAAATCACTGTTATGGTTTCTTGTGCTTATCAATGGTGTCTCAGAATCTCTCTGGCTTCTGAGTACCCCAGCTATACTTCTAGGAGAGCAGCTGCAGTCTTTAGGGATGTTTCTAGTTTGAAAGCTTAGATCCCAGGCTCACAGCTCCCAGGCTGACAGGCAATATCTCTGCCAGTATTTTTCAGCAGACATTTTCCTCTTTTCAGTAATTTCCCCTTTGTAACCAGGCCACCCTTAAGGCTGCTCATATTGCAGCCTCAACAGAGAAGATCCACTCTGCTTATCCTATCTCTGCTTCCCTCTCTCAGCTGTAACTTCAGTCCCTCCCAAAAGGAATGCTGTTCTCTTGCTGTAAATATCTCCCTCTGCCAATGTGAGCACCTCTATTTCTGCGTAAGAAAAGGAGGATTTCATGAAAAGAATTCAAAGATGTAATTCCAATTTGGGCAGGGTATAGGCTGACTAGTGCTACCTATGTATGCGCTATGCTGTGGAGCTGAAAGAGTGCAAGTAGGCAGATGTTATAAATTGTCATTCATACTTTTAATCAGAAGAAATGTACAAAATCTGGAGAAAGAAAAGGAGAGGAACTGCAGAGAATAAACACGTAAACTACTGTTAACCACTGAACAAAATGTCAGGAATGGCAAAATTTAAAAAAAAAAGCCTTTTTTTTTTAACTCAATAAACCCAGTCTGCTTTCTGAGTGGGCTGAGGAGTTCTAGCACTCCTTGTGTTTACAAGACTATTGGTCCTGAGAATACTTTTCTTCCATATGTATTGCACATGCATGTAAGGTAAAGGCTCAATTTGATCTTAGGTGCTCATGTAACAAAAGCAAGATCCTTGCAAAAAGACTTGGAAAAACCTGTGCATAAACCAAATTTCTAAGGTAAATTTTAATTTTTTTCCTGCTAAGTATTATGCCTCTGCCATGAGCTGCCTTGGAGCACTGTCCTCATCATGTACAATGAAAATCTCATCTGATGCTTGTGACCAATTTTGGATTGTTCACAGTAAGCCTGACTGCTTCCCCCTGTTCCCAAGGACTATAAACCATGTATCTGATGCTTCATATTACCTGACAAAATGCTAAAGTGAATCATAATTTCCCTTATAGCAGATGAAATTGAGTTTTTATAACAGTCGATTGTGAATTCTCTGCGTTTTTTCTGAGAGTGGGTAAAAAAAAAAAAAAAAAAGAAACAATTTGCAGGAACTGCAAGAAGTCAAAACCAGGGACTTGTGGGATTGCAGCAGATCGATTTATAGAGCTTACAGATTGCATGCCCAGATAATTTCAAAGCACATGGTATGAAGGGGTCAGATCAGCCTCATGCCAACATTTTTTGCAGCATCAGGCAAGACTGTCACTTAAGATCCAGCCAAGAGATTTACAATGTAAATGGTTAGTGCATATGGGCATGAGATTGCCTAAAGTCCCCAGCTGCCAGCGTAGACAAAGTCTTAATTAGCCAATAATGCTGGAAATTTGTGCTACTATAGAAGTTTTCTTTATTCAATAAGCAGTTCCTCAAATAGTACTGAATTGAAAACAAAAACCAGTTTGACAAGGAACCAAGGAATGTGGCTTTAGGTCAATATATATTAACTAAAAATTCAATCAGTTAGCTAAAGGTAAAAGTTTATCATTATATCTCATGAGACATTTGGTACACTAAGTGAATGAGAACGTGTTTCTTTTTAAAGATTAGATATCTATATTTGGGGATCTAATTCCTTAGGGAGAAACTTGGTTACATAGCCAGTTTTTATAGATTCAAGAAATAGAGTTTCTAGGAGAGATATATAAGAAATTTTAAGCACTTGTTTTACAGACAGACGAACTGCCTGTGCACACTGGCCTAAGAAATTCAACAGGTTCTAGGTATTTGGACTCAGTTCTCAGTTACAGGTATTGAAAATAACACCTTCTATATTCAACTTTAGGTAAAGCCACGAAATAAGACAAAATCCCTTCAATAGTTCCTTTTATTCCTTGAATTAATAGTGTTTGTTATCCCTTATTTTTCTAATGTGTGACATGGTGCTGCTGCAAAGAATGCTGAACCTTAGGCAGAGAACTGCACTTTATGTTATGATTTTAAATATGCAAAAAACCAATACAAAAGTAAATTTGTTTGTCTATTTCTTTTCCTCAAGTATGCCCTTGATTAGTCTCAGTTTCTTGGCACTCTTTTGTATATAAGGAAAAGAGAGCAGAAGTGTAAAACAACATCATTTCCAAAACACAAGAATTCTGAGTTACCTGATGTGCTGGAGAAGAGAAAGTAAAGTAGCAGATACTCACTGAGCTGGTAAAATCTGCCCTAGGAAAATGGAAATCTGAACCTGATGGTTCTGGCCTGTTCTGAAGGATAATAGTCTGTATAAGGTGTCAGAAGTATTTTTTAGTCTCTTCAGCTAAGACAGAAAAGGCACAGTAAGGCAAAACAGGAATCAGAAAAGGATGAAAGAAAAGAGTTCCTTCAAAGACCAGCTCTACCCAGTGAGACTCTGGGCATGGATAAGGGAACTCAGGAAGGGTCAAGGTTTAACGTGTTTCATAATAAAAATCCCCCCAAATACAAGTCAGATTAAAGTACAAAGTCATACCCTCATATACACAAAGTCTTTAAGTATATGAGCATTATTTTGGCACTGTAAATAGTCAAGAGAGGATAGTAGCAATACAGTTGCTCATATTTGAAGTTCCCATTGGGTTGTCACAGCAGACCAAAGAAACCTTGGTATAAATGAAAATGAGGTAAAAATATGTAAGGGGCATACAGCCATGCAAGAATGATCAGCTTAATGCTGATAAAAACAATTGAGATATGTCCAAAATGCTACTTTGAAGCCCTTGCTCTGCCTCATTTTCTTGTCATGCTCTTTAATTCTAGGGATGTCTGAATGGTTTAATAAATGTTCCCTGACAAAGGCAATCAAAATCTCATACTGTGCATCACCTATATTTTTCCTGTGGTTCCAAATCCCTACATGCCATCAGACACCTGATGATCATCTTCAATCCAGGACCAGTTTGCTGAAACCCAACCTTTGTGTTTAATGGACCAACAACATCAAGGACAGTCATGGGAAACCAATCCCAGGTATTCTTTGAACTACAAAAATTATTCCATTACTTTCCAACAGCTATGTACTGCTAAGCACACCCAGTTTCAGAATCCAGTGAGTTATGCTTTGGTTAAGTTTTCCCTGCAGCAGAGAAGGCTGTGGAAAGGAGTGAGACCAGCATTTCTCTGCCAGTCCTAGCACCTGATGGAAGGTGGAATTCAGCTGTCTGGAAATCAGATAGACATTAGGGATTAGCTTCTCCCTTTGGGTAGCAGCTGCAGCACCAGGGAAAAAGGTTCCTTGTTTCCTTTGGAAGAAACATGAAGAAAAGATCTTGTTTCATTCTACCTCACTTCAAAATTTTGGAGGGTATCTAATGAGCTCTACTTATACTCCTTACCCCCAAAAGAATCCCCTGTAGAAACTGTCCTCATATTTGCAAGGCCAGACAAAGCAGCAAGTGAGGACGTGACAGGAATTCGTGTGGAGGTTCGATGTGGCTTTAGTAATGTTAAGTTGGCTGATCCATTCCAGATCCAGGCAAGGGGGTTTGACTTGCCTGTTTTCCTTAAACAACTTGTTTGTATTACGAAATGTGCTCATGTCCAGTACATAATGAACTACCTGGCACATCAACCAAGAGGGAATTAACTGTTATGGCCTTTTAAATTCAGAAGACGTGTGAGTTTGTATCTCTTAAAGAATAAAAGTAGTAAGTGGGAAATAACATTCCTGGGAGTGCAATGGTCTCCCAATGCCCAAATGTGACAGCTCCTGTGGACTCACACCCCTGTTACAAAAGCCGCATCTAATGAGATGATACCAGTGGAGGAGGTGCAGAAATTTTATTTGTTACCTTGGCGGGTCACAACTTAATTAATTAAATGAGCAGTTGGTAAAACTTGAAGAAGCAGAGGGCAGAAACCAGGCACTTGAGTGGTTGATGAGATGACTGTGGTTTAGCCAGAGCTGGAGATGAAAAGTCCCTTCTTTGCCTCTTCCCTTCAGTGTTCCCTTATACTGCCCTTTTTCCCACCCTACCTTGAGCACAAATGGTTGTTAGCAAGTCCAGTGTCATCCATTCGCAATTTCCTCACTAAATGAGACACATTTTAATTCAGGAAGAGTCAAATAAAGAATTTTTTGTATCATATAGGTAAATGTTATGCAGGAGCACACTCCTAACTTTTGCTCAGCCAGAAATTCAAGGATTAGAAGAAAAGGGGGGGAAAACAAAGGAAGCCTGGCATTTCAGCAAAGTAGCATCTGTTTCATTAACAGACAACCTGGATAACTTGGTTTTGTGAGTAAGAGCTTTTCATTTGTCATAACTTTGCAAACTGAAGGAATTGTTTAATCAGCTTCAGCAGAGCAGAGCTTTGATATTTTCCCCTCACAGCACTTAGCAATCCAAACAATATTATGGATACCTGGAAGCATTGCAGCAGATTCACAATAGCAACCTGTCACAGTCCGCCCATGTGAAATTATTCCCAAAACAAAAAGAAAAAAAAAAAAAAGGAAATTACCAAGAGAAAATGACTGTCATTTGGGAAATTCATATTAATTGCCTACAGTCATAGTTGATGTGAACCTGCTCAGCAAGGAATATTTAACATTTGAGTAGTCCCCAGAAAATCAACCTATTTTAAGTCAGCTGCACAGTTTAACAACTGGCAGAAGGGGATTTTCAGTAAGCCAGTTGCTCCATCGATCTGGAAATGACAAGATTTAGGGCACACATTTGCACAGAACAGGGGTGGGGACAGCTTGAGCACCTAGCTGGGTATGGAAATTTTCAGGGACGTAAACCTGAGGTTTCCATCACAGACCATATGTGTGCCCCCAACAGGCACCACCAAATAGGTTATCCTGGGTAACTAAGGCTGTTTCAGACTGGCAATATCAAGTCAGAAACATGGAGAGCAGAAAGTGTTGAGGAGAAATGCAGGAGTTATTCAAGCAGATAAAGTTCAAAACAAACAAACAAACAAAAAAAACCCAAATAAACAATAAAGGAAAGCAGGTTCTCTCACCCTCTGCAAACATCTCTAGACTGCAAGAGAATCAAAATAATCCACCCTCCTCAAGACAGTCCGGAGAGAGGGGAAGGGGAGGAAAAAAGTCAGACTGACTCAAATCATTTATATTAACCCCCAAGATCTTTATGATTGCTGTGTTCTGGTTCCCCCAGGACATATGAAGAATTTATTTTTGTTGTTACTATTTCCTTTATCAACATGGGAAACTACTGTCTTCCTCAATGTTGCTGCTGATGAAGGTCTCGTTTTCCTTGTCATAAGCTTTACACAGTATATAAACCATGACATGGAACTTTTTCACCACACTTCTTTGTCCCACTTCAATTTACAAGCCATACCCTTTCCCTTGCTTTTTTTTCTGCATGTCACTGAGAAGAATGTGTTTGTGTTCTCTACAGACCCTGCTGAACTACAAATTACGTATTTCTCGCTGTCTTCTTTTCCAAGATGAACAACTGCAGCTCCCTCAGCATCTCCTCTTATGTCATTAACTCCTGCCCCCAGACATCTTCATGGACTATTTGGCAGCCTTTAGGTTCAGATCTCTGTTTTTACTCTTTGTATGTGTTGTGCTTTTCTTCTGGGCTTAATGTGCAAATTCAAAAGATAAAAATTATTGTTCATTTTGCACTTTAGGAAAACTCTGTGCTTCTAAACCCAAACTAGTTGCCTGAAAAGCAAAAAATGTCACAAATGGAGTTAGCATATACCTCACAAGTCTACCAAGAATTACTGATGCTTTCACCAGACTCTTCTTTCCAGACTCCATTTGTGGTGCCAGTGGGATCTTTTATGAGCAACCTGGACACCATGAAGACCCCCAGGTGGTGTTGAAATCAATGCAGAATTAATGGCAATTGCTAAGGTTTTGCTGGGTATTTAAGCAATCAGTCATCTAGAAGAGTCATCTGGAAGAGCTGTAACACCAAGTGAGTTCCTGTTGCCATATCAAAGCTCATGGAGATTTATTCTACTGAAACAACAAACTGTTTCTGAGCAGAGCCATTGCTTCCAAAAATAAGTCACTATTACACTGCAGCTGAATGACCTAAGGTTGTGCAACCACTAAAGTGAAGAGGAAAGTGTCGAGAACCTCAGAAGAAAATAGGGTATGTATCAGCCCTGACAGGACTGGCATGGAAATGGGTATAAACAGTGATTAACAAAATGGTGAGTGTCCAATTCTACCTGTAAATAGCTATAAAATAGTTTGTGTGACTATTTAATATGGGGATGGGGTGATTTATTTCTTTACTTACAGATTCTTACAGAACCTTGTTCAAGCTTCAATTAACTGCTCAGGAACTCATTTTTTATTTTTTATTTTTTTAAGTAAAGTTGCATCTGGTTTTATTAAAAAAAACTAAATTAAAAAGGTAAAAAAACTAAGGAGATAGAAAAATGTTCATTGAAAAGTCAAAAATTTCAGTGTTCAGAAGAAATTAAGATCTTTTACTTCAGTCCTTTGTAGGACAGACTTCTGTGCCCAAGATCTCTGCAATCAATGGAGCACTGAAAGCATTTCCAGGATGAAATACGGATGGTCTTTAGTTGTCCAAGTGGGTTAAATCCTACCCCACTGATGTCTTTTTCAGTCTAATCACTACAGGACATCTATATGATTATCTTAGAGTGGGCATCAGACTTCAACATATGAAAACTTTGTTAAATAATTGTCTCATCATTCATACCTGAATATAGTATGTTGTTCTTTGATATAAGAAAGTAAAATACCACCTGTTTTACGTAACTGTTCAATAATAAGCCCTTGTTCTTTTAGAAATAGGGTGAAAACTAATACGAAGAAACATTTTCAATGCATCTGTAGCTTATTTTGAGTCAGGAAATTTTGGGCTGCATGTGCAGATCCAGTGAATACAAAGAAGCTACTGAATGGTGAGACAATGGCAACTGCTTGACATTACAAAAAAATTAATAGAGAAAGAGCCCACCTTTGTCTATAATTTAATTCCCAGATACACTGCTATGTAGCAACATTAGGGCATAATGAATCTTGTCTGTTATTTGCTTCACAGTGGGCTTTGAGCCAGGGAGTCATTCTGCCCGAGAGACAAAAGACACTCTGTCTGTGCAGAGATCCCTGAATCTTCCTGACACGTTTCCTCATACATTTTGTGAACTGTCTTTCCCCTCCCCTCTCCCTCTGTTATGTTAGCTGTGAACTGCAGTGAAAATCTGTCTGTGACAGACACTTTTGGTACTTGGTCAGCTGTCAGACAGGCATGAGGTGAAAGACTTCAAATATGGCATTGTGCTCACAAACACACACACGCACACAGACAAACAGCCATCACTGGCTACTGCTCATGTCCAATCACAAAAACAACAATAAAACACACCAAAAAAACACACACACCATCCCCCCCTCCAAAAAAAAACCCAAAAAAACCCCAATAAAATTATCACAAGGGAGAAAGTGTTTCTCTGAGATCTTACAAACAAAGAAGGCATGTTTTAGGGTTTTCACAGGATCGTGGGATCACAGAATGGGTCAAGTTGGAAAGGACCACAGTGTGTCATCTGGTCCAACTCCTTGCTCAAGCTGGGTCATCCTAGAGCACCTTTTTTTGTTTGTGGGTTTTCTGTTATTAAAATTAAGCACATAAGGTCTCAACTCCTACTGCAGGGTTTGTTGTTTCTTCATTCCATCCCCAGAACTCATCTGTGGCAGTATTTTCTGGAGTACATCTTCACTTTGAAAGATGTTTCCATTAATCATAGAATATAGAATGGAAGGGACTCTAAAGACCATTAGTTCCAAGCCCCTGAACAGAGACAACTTCCACTCACCCAGCTTGCTCAGAGCCCCATCCAACCTGGATCATGCTGCCAGGATGCTGAGACCCTACCATATTAGTTTAAGAATCATTGCAGTGAAGTCAGTGTTCATGCAATGTGCTCCAAGTGACATATCCTCTCTGGATCCTGTACCATAACAAAAGAATGTTGTCTTCTCCTGCAGCAATCACCATCTGAATCCTGCCTGTACACACAATGCAGTATTCAGGGAAAGCAAAGGAAGCATCCCATCTGGATCCAGTCTGAGATTAGGTCCTAAAAAGCCCTCTTTGTTAAAGATCTCACCAAACTAAGCACCTGGACTGGAGTACATAAATGACACACGAAACTCCTTGATTCATTTTTGACTCTGAGAGAGAAACTTTAAATACATTGGGCTGCAGGACTCTTTTAGTGTAACCTTTAAATCTAAACAAGCAATATGACCCACATGAGCATCTCTACTATTCAAAGCCTGGATGTCTGTAGACAACTGAATTTTATGGCCAGGCATTGCAAGAGTCAGGACATGCTGGTCAAGTGTGGGCACCTTCAATTAGGTGATGTGTGACCCTGAATCCTGCCATAGACTCACTCCTGATCACTGGAGAGATACAGGAACCTGAAGTGGGTGGTTCACCCGTTTCTAAGATTGGGAGAAGGCATGTCAAATATAAATTTGAAAGAAGTGTCTACAATTTATCCTCACTGAGTCCTGAGGTGGACTGAATGGCTACCACTTAGAGAACAGATTGTCCTTTACTCTCCCTGAGCTTAGGCCATCTAAGATACCCTGACATATCTGAGACAGCCACCCAGATATGACAAAACATCTATGGAAGCTCAAACTTTCTGAACCAGTAGTTGATATTAAGGGACACTATTCTACAGGATCTCAAGGCAGTGCCAGGCCCTGAAGCTCAGGTAAATGAAACCAGCATTTGACAGAAAGTGGTTGGATCAGACAATGGACTAAACTCAGCTGCCCAGACTTCGAGGAACTCAGGCAAAAACACCAGGACAAAGAGTCCCTGGGCATACCCAAACTCAAAAAGGAAGTCACTGACAGACAATCTCTGGTAAATCCCCAGAATCTGAAAGCATAGCTGAGGCCAGGCAAGTTGACTAATTATGTGTGAAGCAATAAGGATGTGATTTATTTGCCTAAATATAGACATTTAGTGCTATTTTAAGTGCGGCAGGGTGTCCTACCTAGGCTCCATCTGACACTCCAGAAGGGGAGTCTCCGACAAGGGCTGTGTGATACCTGTTAGTACCATGCATATGTCTCAAATATGCTACAGCAAAATTGGCACCAGACATCCCTGTTTCAGCAACAAAATCCTCTTCTACATGTCTGCACTTCCAACTTTCCTAAGCATTTGGAGAACCCACCTTGCAAGTTGTCACCCAAATATCACAGAGCAGCAAGTGTCAGCCAGTGATGGCACAGAGCAGCACAGTGCAGTATGGTGTGTAATCCAAGGCACATAACCCTCCTTCCCAGGCAGTGCACATGGCTCTGGGAATGGAGACATTTGTTCTTTCCTTTCCAGCCAGCTGGGGGTAGTATCTTAGCCCAAGTTGCAAGCAACAGGACAGGAGCACATGGCCTCAAGATGTGCTCAGGGACATTAAATTGGATATTAGAAAAAAACCTCCTTCACTGAAAGGGCTGTCAGGCATTGGCACCACAGTCCCCATCCCTGGAGGGATTTATAAGATGTGTAGATGTGGCACTGAGGGACATGGGTTAGGGGTGAGCTTGGCAGTGCTGGGGTAATGGTTAGACTTGATGACTTAGAGGTCTTGATCAATCTTAACAATTCTGTGATTCTATGATTTTGGCAAACAATCCAAGCTTCTTCATCTTTCATTACACTTAATATTGAGGACACATCCAGAGAGGATGCTCAGACCCTTCCAGTGGAGGTACAGGATATGGGTTAAGATCTGCATCACACACATCCCTCTAATGACATTTGTTTTAAGAGCAGGTGAAAGGAAGGACTGGCCTTGTGTACAGGAGTTGAGTTCCATTTGTGACTGAGACACAACCTGCCTGCATTTGACAAAGCACTCTTTTCCTCTCGTTTCCTCCTATCTCATCCTGTAACTAACGCTACTGCCCCTTTTCTGAGATAACTTGGGTGGACACAGTCATTGATGGTTATCAAATATGTCCAGAAATATCTTTACTACTGAAATTTTTAGAATCCTTGGGGGGTCTTGCCAGAGAGATAACAATTAGTTTCCTCCTGAGGATGCTGAACTTTTTCACTTACCTTCCACTTGTCTTGTCATTCTTATTTTCTTTCTGATGAGCACCAAAAAGCTGTTAATCTCCACAAATCCAGCTTTCATCTAAAACCAGAGTTCACTTTCTCTTCCACAATTTAGCTTTTAGCATTCTCTTCCCCTTGCTTGTTCTCTGAATTCTACCCTTTCTCAGTCTGTCTTCAAAAGTGTGTCTTTCCCCAGCATGAGAAACCAGGGGAAATTCCACATAAACCAGAGAGAAGCTACAGAATTTCTCTGTGAAGAGAAGAAAAGAATTAATTTTCAGGGATGTCCATCAGCTTTGAATATGCTATTCCCTTCCTTCACCAAATTCCCTCAGCGTCTGCAACACATGTTTAGCCTAACAAGGCAAACTTTTAGTATGCTTTTGACTAATTAGTTAAACAAAAATAATTAAAAGACAGAATTAAATATATATTAAACTTTAATATGGCCATTCAATAATCATAAGAAAAACAGGTACTTCTAGGACAACATATGATTTTGTTTAGATGTCATCTTTGAGATTAGATGAAACACGTCCCAAAGATGCCTGTTAATTTCTGAAGTCTATAAAGGAGTCTTGCTCAAATACAGATGGTTGTGGTTATTTAAATTAATACCATTTCAGGTACATGCATGACTTGTAGAATGTGGTCTGAATGGTCTTCAAAATATTCTTTTCTTAAGAACTTCTCATCATCTTTGCTGGTAAACTTTGCTTTTAGGTGAATTGAAAGGGAATGTGACTATATAAGCTCCTAATGCAGGAGGTGGCCACAGTTATAATGTTGTGTAGACTCCAAATACCTGCTTCTTAAAAAGAATAAAATGCACAATTTGGTAGAATTATCTATATTTCTTTTTTATACTGTAGCCACGACTTCATTTTAACACAGCAGTTCTATAGATGTGTAGGCTGATAAAGTCTCTTGCACTGTGTATCTATATTAACATAGAATATCTGACAAAAAATGATCAGCTTTTATTATCTTTACATGCATACAGTTTAGTGTGATGATGGAGACAATTTTACTTCAGAAGCCATTTGGAATCATGTCCTGGTATTGATAGCAGGATATGATTTTAAACTGTTCAAGAAATGGAAATTACTCCTAAATATTTTGGGGGTTTTCAATGAAAGTGGAAGTAAATAATTACTAAGCTCTCTGACTCTGGAAAATTTGTCCTAGAAAATTTTCTGTGCATGGCATTAAGAAAAGGCCTTTTTGTGGGAGGCAGTTCAAAAAGGTTTTGGGTTTTTCCTGTTGTGTGATAGGCCATGAGGTGTAATTTTGCACTGCCATGAAGGAGGACATAAATGTGTTCATAGAGATGTTAAAAAGGTTCACAGGAGCTCCTTTGGCTCTTGGAGACCTTTCTTTCTCCTATACATTAATGAAAGATATAGCAAAGAGTACCTAAGACATTGGGATTCATGTTTGAGTGGCCACCCTGGCTTGGGCCATAAGAGAGGTGACCTTTCAGTTCTCAGGTCCTTTCTTGTGACAAAATGTGCAACCACACAGCCAGTGAAATAACAATTGAATGTCCTACCAAATTGTCCTGTGTCAGCCTTCAGACTTGAAGGTTTGTTCTGATGTGCAGTGCCTGGGCAACTACAGTTGCTGGACCAAAATGAATTTGCACTGTGAACACAACTCTACTTCCCCAGTAGATTTTGTTCTCTACTCTGAATTGTAGATAAATAAATAGATACAGGGATATAGAAAAAGAGAAATACAGTTTGGCAACACAATTTTCCTTAATGGAGTAAAATTTTTAATCTGAGTCTACTTTCTTTATAAAGCACGTTGGCAGTCTAAGCACAAGACACTGCAGTTTCTGTAAGGGACTCTTGCTTTAGAACCCCTCAGAGACTAAAGACTAAGCTGTACCTTAAAAATCCCATTGGGAAGAAGAGAATCGAGTGCTCCCCTAGTCCAGAGCAGCAATCGATGATGAAACTGAATTTTGGAACATTGCCATAGACGTACTCCTTCCTTCAATGATCGCTGTTCAACAAAGGGTATGAAATATATATCAGACATTTATAAAAATCCACAGAATGCTTCTGTTCTATCATTTTCTTCCAGGCACAAAATGCTTATCGCAAACGTTCCCTTCCATGACATCTAACATTTTCTTCTTGACCTTTGTAAATCAGAATTGATAACAGCAGGCATGCTGGGAATGAACTGCACCAGAGATCTAAATGAGCCCTTATAGAAAAGCGTGCTATGGTATAAGGATGTTGTTATCCAACCCTGCTATACTGCTAAAATAGTGGCAAACAACATCTCACCCTAAACACAGAAACACTTCTTTCAGATAAATTATGCAAATTTAATTTCATTTTTAGCTGCATTTCTCTTGTGACTTCCTAGTCAAGCAGATCCTTCAAACAGAATCCTTCTAAATAAATGCACTGTTGCTAAATGCATTTGCTATGGCAGAAGTCTGAAATTACCGAAAAATTAATCTTCAAAGTCATGCTTGCTTAGAGTCACTGGCTCTGGGAAGAGCTACAGAAGCGCCTGGGTTTTGTGCCCTCGGTAGAAGGTGGGGATGATGGAGAAGGAAGAAAGAGTCATTGACTGTTGAAAGACCCAGCATCATCTTTAGGATGGAAGCACTGTGCTTCAGTGGTTGACTTTGTAATCATTCTGTTCCTAGAGACGCACACTGGAGCCTCCAGGCTGCTGTTTTCCAAAGGCTTTGCTTAATGTTACAATGTTTCCATCAGTTTACTTGTAAAATTAAAGCCCTGGGAAACGCAGAAGTGGGGTAGAAATGAAAGCCGAGGCATTTTCTCTTGGGATTATTAATACAGTTTGGAATCTCTGTAATGGACTCCAAGTATTTATCAAGCTTGTGATCTGAGGTGGCACTGTTCACAAAGCAATTATTTCCCTGAGATAAATGCAGATACATAGAAAAGAGCTCACTTTTTTTCAGGCTAATAAAAAAATTATATAGTCGAATAAATGAGAAAATTTTCATCATATGGAACATGAGAAGACAATGTGGCTGATTATACCTCAAATACCAGCGGGAAAACTGCCAAGAAGGTCTTTAAGAACAATACATTTATTGACTGTTTAATTTGTGTAACAGGCATGAAACTCCAGACGAGCTTTTGGGCTTTCAGTTTGCAGTGGACAGAAAATGGGACAACTCACCCCATTTATAATGCAGGACTGATGAACAGAAGGGGATTGTGTGGTTGTGAAGGTGAAATAGCTCTCTCAAATGTTTTGACATCTCTAATTAATGTGTCTGCTTTATCGAGTGAACAGCAACTTCACCCAGTGTTGGCCTCTAAGCAAGATGAAGCTGAAGGTTACCCACCACTTAAAGACTGAACTTGACAAAAAACTTCTGTATGGTGAGGATGATCAAACACTGGAACAGCTTACCCAGAGGGGTTGTGGAGTCTCCATTTTGGAGACATTCAAAACCCACCTGCTCTCAACACCGAGAAGCCTGTCTGAAGTGACTGTGTTTGAAAAGGGAGACTGAACTAGACAGTGATCCCGTTCCTAGGTAAGACTGGACCAGGTGCTCTTTCAGGTCCCTTCCAACCTTTTGTGATTCTTTGAAAACAAACTGTAGGAACAATTTATGATGTGTCAGAACAGAATGTCTATTGACAGAAATGCTATTATGGGATAGGGTGCTGTTCTGACTCATTCACTTGGGTTTACAAACAGCTCTTAAACTTGAATGGGGAGTTGATTCATGAGTTTTCAGTGTCTATTAGGCAGAGAGATGCATGACAAACATAATAGGATGTAGTCTTTACCTTGCAATCCATTGTTCACTGATCACCTGCATACAGCCTTTTCATTAGTAATGGCTCTTTTTTAACAATTGTGCTACTAACACTTGTTTTCTCATACAGCAATTAGAGCTTCCCACTGTAATTAATTAAACTGTTGTATCTGTCAATAAGTAAAATGGGACCAATCTCATTTGTGCCTTTTCAATGTGAACAATATAAAAATCACACAACCTTAGAATAGTTTTGTTGTGCAGGATTTCTGAAGCTCATCTGGCCCATGTTCAACCTCATGTCTGTGTTGTAAGAGTCAAACTCTGCCTTTTACCTTCCCAACGTAGTGACTGTTTGCTGGGTTTACTCCAGTTTGTTAAGGTCTTTCTTGCACTGGGGACTCCAAATCTGACACAGTAGTCCTGACACAGTTTCAGTATTGCTGATAAGGTGGGTATAATCACTATTTTCAGTACTTACACTATGTGGTGACTAAACCAGTTCAGTATGTGGTTAAGCCCTCACTGTGGCAAGGAGATGACTCATATGAAACTTGCCCTGGAGTCACAGAAGCATTTAGGTTGGAAAAGACCTCCTAAATAATCCCTACTCATAGCAGGGGCTTTGGAACTAGATGGTCTTTAAGATCCTTTACAACCCAAACCATCCTATGATCAACAAGTCCAATCCCTAGGTGTTTTTACTACAGCTGCTCCATGGACAATTGGTCTCTCCAAACTGTTTATTTTCAGATCTTTTCCATCACATCACTTCTTCACCTTTTTGAGATTCATCTGAATGACAGCCTTACTATCCAGCATACAGACTGCTCCCTGCAGTTTGGTGTCAACCCCAAACTTGTTGAAGGTGTGTTCCTCTCCATGGAATTACAATCACACCATTGCCATTCTATCTGGCAGAGGTTCCCATGTTTCCCAAATGTTGAAAAGCAAAGGCTTCACAAGGGACTACGGTGGGAGTTGAGTGGCTAAAAAGAGGGAAGGCCTGAATTTAAATAGAAAAACAACAATATTTGTTATAAAAGAAGCTAAGGGCAACTGCTCTGGTCAGCAATTATTTGAGACTGAATGTGGACAGAAAGAGTCAATGTGCAGACAAATCCCTTCTGACCTGGCAATGTTTCCACCCATTCTCATCTCACCCCTTGTACCCAGACATACCAAAACAAATATGTTTTAATGTTAGTGCACACAGTAATGTTTTAAACTTTATTCAATGTTGGATGACTGTATAAATTACAGAAGTATCCTTGTCTCCTTTTTTCACTTTTGTATTATAGGATAGATGTAAAGAAGCCACGGCATGAACTGAACTTGGCCCAAGACTTTTTAAACCCCTGGGGAAAAATCAATAGTCAGGATTCCATCTTGGTTACAACAGTGCCAGTCTGGAGGCACCTCAGTAGCCAGCTGAGTTTATTGGCATTGCTGGAGATTAGGATCAAGTGTTACTACAATTGGACATGTAAATGATTAGCAGAGAGTTTTGTACCTGATGTTCCCTTTGACTGCAAATTTCACATAGAAGGAGTAATACATCCAAAACTCCTTTCAGAGTATTCCATCCCTTTCAGCACAAGAAGTAAGAGGAAATTGAAATGGAACAAAAGTAAACAACCTCCTTTTTGAATGAATTTGCACTTGGCAAATGCACTGTTCTATTTGGTCACTACTTGAATTTTGTGATACCTGTGACGTTGAGTCACCTTGTCCTATCAGGAAACAGAAGAGCTATAAATCACCCTCCAGTGAAGAAGTCTGGTCACTTCCACAACTACCTGAAGAAAGACAGAGGAAATTTCTGATCTTCCTGGAAGCAAAAGGTAGGATTTACATTGATTTGTTGGCTTAAAGTATTGTGATTTTTTTTCATGTATAAAAATACAACCTATTGTCAGAAGACTTCTTGAACAATTTAGGAGGGTCACAAGAAGAGGATTTTATGCTGTGAAAAATAAGGATTACATAGGCAATAGTGTAACACAAGCTGGAAAAAAGGGGGAGAAAATTCATGAACAATCAAAAATGATAGACCAAAAGACACCTGTATGCAAGAAAGCAGCACCTCAGCAGATGATAAGTACGCAGAGAAAGGGACAGAGAGACAGTCAAACACATTGAATGGGATATATATATTCAGCCCAGTATATTTTATTGGTATATGTTACTATCACCATCTATTTTCAGAGTGGGGAAATTACCACCTTGTTTAATTTACTCCTCTTCTGCAAGGTGGCTGCTGTAGGACTTTGTGCACCTATGCTGTACAAGTGGAATGCCAGAGACATTATTCCATTTCTGGTCTTCTTCAAGGATAATAAACAAATAATGGTGACATTCATTTGTAATGGATATTCAATTCAATGAATAATTAGGATACACCTTTTTTTTCTTTTTTTTTTTTTTAAAGGAGAGAAAAACATATTCACACAAGTTTGCCAAATTGATACAAACTAGGGATGTTAAAGCACCATCTTTCAGTGGCAGATCCTGGTATACAGATGGATTTGCAGGAAAGTCAGTAAGGCTTGGCACATGTCCTGATTTATGTTTGATTGAGGGGGAAGAGGGGAGGGGGAGAGAGACTGATTTTAGGACCGGTGCCTAGAAATTAATGCAGAGCAATTAAATTTACATCTCATAAACTGTAAGCATTTGGTTGAAATCAGTGGGATTGCCAAAAGTGTGTTAATATCTTGGAGCAGGAAACCCACTGGGTCTTAAAAAGCATTCCAATGGCATTTTGAAACTTGTATCATGTATTAAATTACCAATTATATTTAACTGTAAGCTAATTCATAGAAAATATTACAGTGAATCAATATTTTGTCCATGTCTCTAAGTTAGCTTCTTTACAAAATAAAAAGCTTCAAAAGTTCAGTGAAGAGCCATTTATCCTTTAAAATGTGTTTTACGTGCAAAATGGGTTGCTTCCTATTTGCATATCATCATACTTTGCACTAAAATGACATATTTTTGCTTGTAACTTGAGCACAGCTAAAAATAACCCCCACCTTCATTTAATTTCTAGTTAGAAATTAAGCTAAAAGAATATTTTTTTCATTATATTTGGAGTATAATCCCTTTTTGCAAAAAACCTAGGTCAGATACATTGTGAAGTTTTGGAATGGCTCCGAGAAGAAAGTGTTAGAACATTTAGTAAGAAAACAATTCAGTGATCCTAAAGCACTTCAAAGACACACAGGTGATGGCAGAATTGAAAACAAGTGACAGAAAGCAATACCAAGAATAGGGAATCAATTATTTATACTGTTAAGTATCAGGATATTTCCCCCTGGATCAACTAGATTTTTTCTCAAAAACAAGTGTTTGGAAAAAATCACTTTATTTTGGAGGCTGTGAGGGTTTAATTGAACAGATGTGGCCAGTCTGGGCAGATTTTTGGCCTCTGAGCTGCAGCTACCCACAGACAGAGTCCATTTCAAAGGGCTTTGTGGCTTAGCAGAGCTGGAGCAGCATCTCTGTCTAGAGACTGGGGGCTGTGGGTCACCTCCAGTGCAAGGTAAGGAAGGTGGTGAGGAACAAGGACCTTGCTGTAACAGTTGGAAAAGGGTAGTTTTTCTCAACCACATGTTCTCCATAAATACCAGTGTACTCCAGGCCACCTTGTGTTTTCTATAAACAGATAGTCTCAAGAGAAAGGGGCTTTGCTGAACATGAAAATATCAGCAAACTCTATTGGCTTTTCCACAAGAATAATTCAAAACTAAGAACCAGCAGCCCCTCAAAACCAAACAAGTTAGGCCGATAATACATCTCTATCATAACATGCCCATAAATTCCCCTCGGTGAGAGGTTGGGGAAAAAGCCAAAATAAGTAAATTCCACTCTAGCCACCTGCTTACTTGCCCAAGGTAGCTCAGCAGAAACAAGCTGAATGTAACTGGGATGACTGATTGCAGATACCTGAACTTTGCAGTGACTTCCCGGGTCCCTGGAGTGGGGTGGGGAGATGCTTTGAGCCTCCTAAGCAAGTCAAGTCTTGGAGTCCATGTTCTGGTGGATGCTTCTTCCATTAGAATCACATATTGGTAGAACATCCTGAGTTGGGTCATCCAGCAATTCCAAAGTCCGGTTCCTGGCCCTGCACTGCCCCAAGAATCACATCATTGGAGAAGGCTTTAATTTCTGTTGTCATTCTTCACGACCTGTAATATAACCAAGAGTTGTCTTAAAGCAGATAAAAACAAAAAAAGCTTTCCGAAACAGATCTTTCCCTGGTCCATTTCTGGTCCATCCAGCACTGCCCCAGCTCAGTGCAAGGCTTCGGTGCTGGTCATTAAGTCAGGGGTTTGAATCCTGACTCACACACCAGAGTGCAAATGTCTTCATATGGACTCAATTCTAATTCCCATTTCAACCAACACACCCCAGTCAAAGCAGGCAATGGGAGTAGGGGAATTTGCAGGTTAACGTAGACATAGAAACAAGCTAAAAGCAGCATCCCATCCCATTCCACAGTCTGGCAATGAGCAGAAGGCTTCTTGCAGAAACAGAAGCACAAATACCTGTGAATTCAGGTGGAGGCATTCAGCCAGGGTTACAGCAGGAAGTAGAAGATGGACAAAGAAGTTGATTCATAAAAATTAAGAAATTAAGAGGGGGAATTATTTTATTATTTTACTTCTGAAAATGGGGGGAGGAGAGCAGAAAAAAGAAAAAAGAAAAAAATCACATTACCTTGCTGCTTGGGCAAAAGCCAGGAAATATATTGGAAAATATGCATTATGTATTCAGAGAAAGGAAAGCTACACGAAAAATAAATTAACTCTTCATTCTCCCCTTTCCAGAGATGATTCTGCCTGTGATGCTGCTGTGTCTCACAGCTGTGCTGCCTCCATCCACTGCAGAGGTAAGATCCACACACTGTATTCAGAAAATTGGGGTGGGCCCTGAGGCACTTGTGTTCTGGCTCAATATGGCTTTTCCTATGCACTCCAATCATAGGCACAGAGTCTGATTACATATCTACGATCTGGAAAGCGTTTATCCTTGAAGTCTGCTTCATTTCAAAGCAGTCAACTGGACCTACACTTGCACAAGAAACCATCCAAAGATTCAGTGTTACTTATCAACTGGGGCAGAGATAACTATATTTTCCAGACTTTTCCACACACAGATCCAGGAATCTGGTTCTCCCAAAAACCTATCCCTTTTCTCATTAATATTCCACAGGTTTACAGACAGCACTTACCTACTCCGGTTCTCATGCTACAGATCCTGAGCTAAGTGCTTCTCCCTTTGCTCACAGATTCATCCTCTCAACATATATCCCTGATTTCCCTCAATCAACTGAATTGACATACTGAATGCACATACAGAGTGGTTCCTCCCAGCCCATGCTTAGGCTGAAGTTTGCAGTTTGCTTCTTCTGCCTCAGGATCATTGTGACTGAAGGCTTGACTACTTTCCCCTCTAACTCTTCAATTTCTGCTCTCCATGCTGCAGTCTAGAAGACTGTTTGAGAGCGATGTAAAGAAGGGGCTGAGCTCTTCACATGGCTGTTTTTTAATTAGAGAACACATGAAAAGTCTGAGAACTGCTACCAGTTATGGCAGGATCGTAAGAAAATCTATAGCATGAAAACCACAGATATTTTCTGTTCAGTGGGATGTGCCGATGAAGCACCACAAGAAGTCTGTGATGATTCTGGGATTAAACAATAGGTTTCCTCAATTAAAAAAAACCCATTGATAGGCATGGTTTAGAATACTGAACAAGAGGATCACATTCTAACCACATTCATGTCTTCATGAATCTGGTTTTCAGATCCTATTTCCTCAAAACCTCATATAAGATATTATAATAATAGTAAATAAGTCTGATACTGTTGCCTAAATTTAAGAGGCTACAGGCACACAAGGCATTCCAGAATATCTCAGTCCTCTAGAGGTTGGAAGATACAGTACAGGAATCAGTGTAATTGCTAAGCTCTTCACTGAGGAACCACTGAAATGCTGCTTTACATGGAAGCTGCCCTAGACATCCTTAGGAGACAAAACATATCACAGAAGCTCCTCCATCACAAGGGTCATCTCCTTGGTTAATACTTGTATTTTGGCATTTTAATATTTCCTAGACAGGATACAGGATTTAGCTACATTCAAATAAAACAGAAGTATAACATTTTCTTTCTTTTAGGAACCTGAAGGTGTCGATGCTCTGTCAACCAGCAGAGCAGATCAGCAAAAGCTGATTGTTGACAGACATAATGCCCTCAGGAGAGGAGTAAAACCAACTGCCAGCAACATGATGAAGATGGTAAGTTGTGTGCTTTAAATCTGTTTCTAATGAGTAGTGGACTCTGTGAGAGGCACAAGATGGTATGTAGGGTCACATTATTTTATTTAGTCACAAATTTGTTCTCCAGGCCTTCCACAAGGATCGAGCACAGCCAGCACCAAGAAAAACTTAAAACTGGGCAGGTGGGAAAAAAAACTGCAAAATTTTCTGATGTATGAACAATAATGTGTCTTTCTTTTGGTTGAGAAGGAAAAGAAGGAGCCATTGCATTATTAATTTCTTTTTGATACATTCTTCATTAGTTTCTATTCCTTGCATGCATAATGTCTTAGTATGTATCCCCCTCTTTCCACCCCAAAAAAAAAGGAGATAAAAAGGATTTTATATTTTTTTTCTGATTTGAAATCTAATTTCCAAATGTTGTTCCTTTATGAGGGGTTATTAATGAGTCTGAATTACTAATATTTTCTTCTTTCATTAAGGAATGGTGTCCTCTGGCTGCAGAGAATGCCAAAAATGGGCCAATGAATGTACTTTAAGTCACAGTCCTTCTAATATGAGGAGAACTGGTAAGTGAAGCGCAAGGGTAACAGAACAACATTACACGTTATTGTTGTGACCAGGTTTAGTTTTGTTTTTTGGGGGGATAGGGTTCCAGATGCAATTTACACAACATTTTTATTTTGCTGGTCATGGGACAAAAGGAAATTTCTAGGTATAAATCTGTCCAGTGAGTGAGAAAAGTTCAATCCCATTCTCATCCAAGTTGCATCAGTTTTACATAGGTATATCCCATTTCCTGCAGCATATGAAAAAATAAAAAAGAATCATAAAGAATACCCTCTCAAAATATCCATCAGAAAGCAGAGAATCTAGAGTCAGCTTAGGACAGAAACCAGCTTGCATGTGCTGAATCAAAATGTCTGGGAAGAAAGGGGCAGAGGGTAAAGATCCAAAATTGGCTGGTGGTGCTACTCATAGTTACTAAGATAAGACTCACAGTTTTAAAATCCCTTGGCAACTTGCAAGATGTAAGTGTCTTTAAGGTTCAAATTAACACTCCAGTCATTGGTTACTGAAGTTACCGTTTTGCTATATCAACAATTATCAGTGCCCAGTGTGGTGTTAGCTGACTTCATTCTATGTCATGTCTAAGATGTGGACAGTCCTGTCCATACTTTTTGCCTAAAACCCCAAATCCTCTGGTTTTTGCTAAGCTGAGCCCCAGATGAGAACTAATGCCTGTGTAGCAGGAGTAAACCCTGGATTATTGGGATTTTTCCAGGATTACTGGGCTGTGACCCGAATAATGACTGGGTTGCTGACTTACAAAGAGCAAAATGAGTCAGGAACCTGTGGTGCACCTGTGCAGGTGTATCTACAGTCAGGCAGAAGGTCTGTCAACAACCAAAGTACGAGCCAAGCAAGCTGGCCCTGCTGCAAACTGGTGAAGGGACAACCTCAGTATTAACAAAGGGTGATGTCACGGAACTGGAAAAAAACAACATTGTGCTGTTCCATCTGGGATGAGAATTTCTGTGGAAATCATCCCACCTTTTGCTGTTTTGTTTTGTTTTGGGGTTTTTTTGGTTGTTGGTTTTTTGGTGTTTTTTTCCCCTCACATGTGTATCCTTTATACCTTCCTCAGGACCTTTCTCTTTTCAGATGTATTATGTGGTGAAAATCTCTTCATGTCAAGTGCCCCATTCTCATGGTCAGATGTTCTTCAGACTTGGTACAATGAGGAGAAAAATTTCAAATATGGAACTGGAGCAAAAACAAAAGGTGTTATGATTGGCCATTACACTCAGGTAGATGAATTTCATATATATATATATATATTAATTTTTTTCAGGATGAATAAATAAGTCTGTAAATATGCTGTTACCTTCTCATTTTTAAGGGAAATAAGTACAATGGAGACATGAGAGTTATTCTGACAAAACAAGATGAAATTTTTTAAAGTAGCAGAATTAAATTTAAAATAACAAGCTAAGTGTATTTATGGAGCAAAGAGTAAAAATGCTGGTATTTCAAGACTTCAGGAAGAAACAACTTGTTGGTTTAACATCTGAAAATTGGTCAGACACTGGGAAAACAGGCTTATTAAAGTATCAGCAGAGAAATATAAACAGGTTTATTGCAGTCTACAAAGTTCCATTGACTCAGAGAGTTTCCAGTTGGACAGCAGCTTATGATGCCCTTCTTTGTTCACCTACATGAAACAGGGGACAAAATTTTACATCATGGTTCCCACATCAAAAGTTTTCATTGAATGAAAACATACACAATGAAGACATTTTAACTCAGTGGTTTGATATATATTTATATGATAAATTATCATCATATCCCCAAATTCTTTGGTTGAATAGGGGTGAAAGCAGGTTTTCAGCAAAGTGGGGCTCATATTTTACTATAAAAGGCAAATAAAGTGACTTAACTTCATTGCAAATATTTCTGCAATGCATATTGTGTTTGAACGGTTTTCAAATGTATATTTTTCATTCTTCCATGGTTTTTATTCTTATACCTACAGATGGTTTGGCACAGTTCCTATAAAATTGGATGTGGTCTCGCTTTCTGTAGCAACAGAAGATACAGATACTTTTATGTCTGCCAGTACTGCCCCATGTATGTATTGATTCTGACTTTGGAACCTCTTATTAGATAATCAAAATTAGTCAGGAGGAGGTGACACTTGTAACAGGGCACATCACCTATAGCTGAGAAACAGGTTTGAAGAGAATATTAGGAATATGAAAAGATAGAAACATACTCAGCAAAAGAGTTGTCACACAAGGAAAAGCATAAAACATAAAAGTGACACTGATTTTGAGATTATATTTCATTTGCCTAAAAATCCTAATTTTTATAGTAGTAAATCAGAAATAAATACTTCCCACATTCTACTTAAAATCTCAGTTCAGAAAGGCAGATCAGCATAGAGTACAGTGAAGACTATAATTAATACCAAATAAACCTTAGTGGGAATTTTAAGGTAGAGTGATGATGTCACGTACTGCCTAGAATTAATTTCCACATTCACAGTGTATTATCTTGTGGTGGGTTTACCTTGACAGACCATCAGCTGCCCACCCCTCTATGACTCTTCTCCTCAACAGGACAGGGGAATTAAAACTATGACAACAAGTTCATGGGGCAAGATAAGGGCAGAGGAGATGCCTCGTCACTTCCCAACGTGGGACTTGGTTTGGGGAAACTAACTTAATTTATTACGAACCAAATCAAAGCAGGATAATAAGAAAGAAAACCACTGAAACTCCTTCCTCCTCACACTCTTCCCCTGCTCCAGTGCTGGGTCCCTCCCATGGGAGACAGTCCTCCATGAACTTCAGTGTGAGCCCTTCCCATAGACAGCAGTTCTTCCTTCTTCCTAACCTGCTCCAGTGTGGATTCTGTCCATGGGGTGGAATCCTTCAGGACTGAGCTGTGGCAGAACTGCTCCAGCATGGGCTTCCCATGGGATCACAGCCTCCTTCAGGCTCCAGCATGGGCTGCAGGTCACTGATGGGCTCATCCTGGAGCAGTGCTCGGTCCAACCTGGAGCTGGCCAGCACTGGCCCTGTCTGAAACAAGGGCAGCTTCTGGTGTCTTCTCACAAAAGCCACTCCTGCAAATCCCCACCCTCCTCCTTTCCCTGCCCACTACCTAAACCTTTCCAGGTAAACCAAACATATTTATAAAAATTGTTTGACATACAATGAATGACTGAGTGTAAATTAATACACATAAACATCTTTATAATTAATTTCTTATATATGTGTGGGGACTTTATAGCTCATATTGGTAATGTTGATGTTTCAGGGGGAATCTACTAAGTTCCATGAAGACACCCTACAAGGAAGGAGAGCCCTGTGGGGATTGCCCTGATGCTTGTGAGGATGGATTGTGCAGTAAGTTCTAAGCATTTTGATTGTGACTTAGGTAAAGTTGATGCTTTAAAAAAAAATGATTTATACAAACTGAGGGGTTTTTGAAATTATTTGCTTAAATACAGGGCCAAAAGCACTATTGCAGGATGACATTTTAGTATGCTGGATGGGATGAATGGTGGAGTGCAACCAAACAAGCAGGAGTTTGTGCTAAGGGTGGGCAAGTGTTAGACAGTGGTTGGTGCACAGCAATGGCACAGACCCCTTCACTGAAGATGACAACGTCTGAATCTCCATATGGAAACTCTTATGAACACTTTCCATCATAAGAATTCATGGTCTGCAAGTGACATCAAAGGTGCATTTATGCCAATGGTAGGACAGAAATGTGAGCTCCAGATTTCCAGCTGCAATACATGTGCTTTTCCATGCCCAGGAGAGACAATTCTCATCCTTGTATCTGGGAAATGCCAAGGAAGAAGTGGACTTCTTTATCTCTTGTTCTTCCTCCTCCTCCTTTGAACAACAATCACTGATCCAGTAGGAGTAGCAACACACTTGATAAGAGCAAGTAGCAGACCTGAGCTTTTAAAATTCTAATAGAAAATAAAAACATATGGGCTGGGTCTCACAGTGCAAGGTTTAATTTCAATCTTCTGTTATGGAATTAACAAAATTTTCACTGTGGCCTGCAGCACAAAGAAAGCAAGCTTCAAAATGCCTTTCCAGTTCAGTGAGGAATCTGCTTGAGGGAACTAAGAATTTTGGGTACTTGGTTTTGGATGCTACTGTGGAGTAAATAAAGAGGAAAAAATTACAGACAAAGTAAATGTTAATGAGAAATTATTCTGAAAGGAAATGCTGCAGGTTTTCAGTTCCCGCTTATTAATTTTGTGTTTCAATTCTTTTTCAGCGAAGTCTTGAAAGTTTGAAGATGTTTTTTCCAACTCCCTTGGCAAAGTCTCTTGGATGTACCCATGGCTTCACCAAGTTCATCATCCTTGTTTCTGCTGAGGCAAAACTGAAATAAAAGAACAGGCCCAGCTTTTCCATCCTTGGACATCCATCCCCTTAGTGACTTCTTGCACAAAACCTGATCCCATCCAGCCTCTCCCACATATGCAGAAGGACTAACTTCAGTCCAGTGACTCCCACAAGAAAAACCTGTTGGAGGATGTATATATTATATTTGCATAATGGTCTAGAACACAGTAGAGATTTTAATTGAAATTTGGTTGCCAGATATATTTAATTTTTAGCTTTTCTCATCTTTCTTTTTGCAAAATATTATCTAATGAGGATTGTTTAAAGTTCTGTGGCTCCATATGTTTTGCATGTTCCCAGCATAGACAGATAATGCTTGGTCATGCAACTAGTTTAAACTTGACGGACATTTTAAATTAATATACTGTTAACAGGGCCAGAAGATAAACAGCATTGTTTGAAATATGTAGTTCTTAAAAGAAACTAGGAGAGAAGAGCAGTTTCCACTAGAACTATTCTGGTTTAGAATCTGTCTTTTGCTGACATATGTTCTACTGTAAAATGCACAGTTGTGAAAAAAAAAAAAAAACACAAAACGAAACAAAAACAAAAAAAAAACCAAAACTAAAACCAATGCAGTTTATTTAGATTAACGATCCTGCTTATAGTAAAAGATTGCACTTAGTACAAATACACGTACCTGAAACTGCCTTCTAATGAAAAAGACTTTCTGAGAAAAGGGTTTAATTCACAATAACAGATAGTTCCTGCATTTGGGAACTTTCTTTTTAATAACAAGTAGAGGTGCTTTCAAAAATTATTTTTTATTACCTTTTGCTGTATCAGTCATTAAATTACTCAGTCTTCACTGACCAACTCATCGTCATTTTCATTCTTTCTTATTACCATGAAACAAAGTTCACTAAACTTCCCCCAACTTTGTGACTTTATTGTCATTAGGTCTTGAAGGGAGCCTAAATGTTCAGCAGCATAAGCACAAACAGGTCATAGGGGAACTCAATATTGCCTAGGCAAAAACAGAAGTCAGGTAAGCAATCTTCCATCAGACTCTCATTCAGGGAGAAACAATAATTAGCACAAATAATATCCAATTCCCACCCTGTGACCTTTGGGAAACAGGTGTTCTGTGCAGACAACAGAGGACTAAATATTATTTTAGTCTCACCTTACAATGGTTTCACATTCCAGTCCTCTATTAGGAAAGAAGCTGCTTCCATAATTAAGATTTCAAGTCCCAGAGTCTTTGGCATGGGGTAATTTCAGCACACATTTCTGATTCATTCATGTTGGTGGCATTTCTCCTAGTGTGAAAGATGAATATTAAACTAAAAGCCCGATTTCACAACTCAAAGTGCTAATTGTTTGGGTTCTTTTTGTTTCTCATTCATCTCCACCACTTTTCCTCTCCGTGACATTTTTCCCTCTCAGTTAAGTATGTGTCTACTGGTAAATTAGGCAATGTCAGGGCATAGGTGGGAGTTCTGGAATATGACTTACTGCACTCTTCAATAATTAGCACAGGTCTAAGTCAGAATGTTGATATCTCAGTAGCTAATCCAGTGTTAGGATTAGCAGAATCATGAAAATAGGCAGAATCATGACCTTCATTCTTAAGAGAGTCCTATACTATGAATAATGGGAGTAGAAAGCATAGAATCACAGAATCATTAAGGTTGGAAAAGACCTCTAAGATCATCAAGTCTAACCATATACCTAACCCTGCCAGGTCCACCACTCAACCATGTCCATAAGCACCACTGCTACATATTTTTTAAACACTTCCAAGGATAGTGATTGCACGACTTCCCTGGGCAGCCTCTTCCAATGCTTGACAACCCTCACTGTTAAGAAATTTTCACTTATGTACAATCTAAACCTCCTCTGGGCACAACTTGAAGACATTTCTTCCTGTTCCATGCCTTGTTACCTGAGAGAAGGACCGGCCCTCACCTGGCCCCACTCTCCTTTCAGGATGTTGTAGAGAGAAAGAAGGTCTCCCCTGAGCCTCCTTTTCTCCAGGCTGTGCCCCCCCAAGCTCCCTCAGCTGCTCCTCATCAGACTTGGGCTCCAGGCCCTTCCCCTGCTTTTGCCCTTGCCTGGACTCACACCAGCACCTCAGTGTTTTTCTTCTTGTGATTTCTATTCCTTTCCACTATAACTCATACCACAAGAACTGATTTGTCAGTCACTCACAAAAGCAAAGAAGTGGTGTATTGAGGTACAGATCAATATTCATACATCTCACCCATGAGGACCCAGGGAATAAAGGCCAATAAACCTAATTTAGATCTCCGGGGAGATAATGTTGCAAATGGTTTACCTGTCATTTTGCAATCAGTAGAGTACAAAACCTCAGCATGGATCCTTCATCAACTGATCCTGCCAAAACAAACTCCCTTCAGTGAGTCACTCAGACGAGTGGATGCTGTTCTGGCTTTGGTATCATGTTTGACAAAGCCACAAAAGTCATTTACAGACTAGGGAGATGTTCTTCAGATTAAAGTAATAAGTCATAGCACATACACATTGTTGAACACACACATCTGTGATGCTTCTCTGTGGGAGGCAGAGATGGAGACCTCTGGCAATGCGGGGAGGTGTCTGCACAGATGGACAGCACCCACAGCCAGAGCTTATTGCACAGTTCTTCCATGAGATGTCCATGAACTTCCCCTGAGGGCTGACAAGCTGGAGAGCAGCTTTGCAGAGAAGAATCTGAGGGTCCTGGTGGACAACAAATTTCTCTGTGAGCCAGCAGTGTGCCATGGGGGCCAAGAAGGTCAATGGTATCCTGGGGTGCACTAGGACGGGCACTGTCGGTGGGTGCAGGGGGGTAATCCTGCCCCTCTGCTCAGCCCTGGTGAGCACATCTGGAGTGCTGGGTCCAGTTTTGGGCTCCTCAGGACAAGAGAG
>JAWWMP010000116.1:110952559-110992776 GCA_035047865.1 Dendrocincla tyrannina | reverse complement strand
AACCCTTGTTTGCACAGAATTTCTTCACTGATAGTGGCTGAATGAATAATCAATATATATAGAAACAGTTTGGTAGTGGCTTCTTCCCCTACATTGTTTCATCCTGTCTCCGTTGGTCAGTCACTATCATATTAAGGCAATTGAAAACATCAAATTAGGGCAATTTATCGTTTCCAGAATATTAATGACTAATTCTGGTAGGCTTCACTTTCCACCTGCCTGAAGCTCAGTTTCACCATTGTGACTGTGGACTATTTTTGCCGGGCTCCAAGAGAGCTGGAGAGCAGCTTTGAACAAGGGTCTGGAGTGACAGGACAAGAGGAAATGGCTTCACACTGACAGAGGACAGGATTGGCTGGGATATTAGGAAAATATTCTGGAATGTGAGGGTGATGTGGCCCTGTCACAGGTTGCTCAGAGAAGCTGTGGCTGCCTCATCCCTGGAAATGTTCAAGGCCAGGATGGACAGGGCTTGGAGCAACTTGAGATAGTGGAAGGTGTCCCTGCCCATGGAAGCAGGGTTGGAACAGGATGATCTTTAAGGTCCTTTCCAGCTCAAACCATCCTGTGATTCTTGGATTTGTAGAAAATGTAATTCAAACCAAAGCTGCATGAAAATTCCCTGAGAAATTTATGTTTTCCTCAGAAAACATTATTCTATAAAACTTCAGCTCTTTTACAGGAGGATATGTAATTTGGAAAAAACTCTCAGGTGTTCTCTGGGTTATTTTCCAAGACTTATTTTCTGCTTAGAACCAAGAAGATGGGTGTTAAAACTCATTCCACACATGCATTTTCTCTACCCACTTTCTCACTCTGGGCTGATCAATATTTAACAATGAATTATTTTATTATTAGAGCTTTCTGAGAGAGCTGCCCCCCAAAGAGCCAGGTCATCTGGTTATGGTGTTTGAGCATGGCAGGAGCAGGAGCTGGGAGGGATCCTATGCAACTTGAAGCACCACCATGGAGCACCAGGCACTCTGCTGGGTCACTGCAAGGTATCCAGGAATAACTTTTGTGCTTCTGTAGGGGATTTCAAAAGATTCTGATTCCCGATCAGTGTGGAATGGAATATGTAGCAGGAGAGATGAAACGCTCCCTGGATGTTCCTGTTTCTCAGCACAGACATCAAGCAGTGCTTGGGTCACTTAATTGTTCATATCCCTGGCAAGGCTGAGATGCTGCTCAATACAGGTTTATCACATACAGATGAGGCAAAAGCAATATGACATTGATGTACTGAGATCCAGTACATCAAATGACATTTTTCTCCATTCCTGGTATTTTCACGAATTTATCTTTTATACTGCTGTTTTTATACAGCTGTTTCCTCTATGCTGCTAGCATATGCTGTGCTGTATGCTGAACTGTGCTACGTTTTAGGTGTTAGCCCAGGTATGAAGCAAATAATACCAGAAACTTCTTACAATTTCTCTTCTGGTTCCAGATGTACTCAGAAGAAGCACATATGCTGAGAGATGATAAGAGCAACTACTATGGTACAAGTGTAAGTCTTATCTGTGGGGAGTGGTGTAAGAGCCCTTCAGCAGTTAACTTACATGACAAGGGCTTTAAACACTTCAGAACAAATGTTATGAAGTAGCAACTGTCTGACAGCTTCTGAAGAAAGAACATTTTTGGTGGTTAAAATGCACCAACTACAGTAGTCATGTTAACTAATCTGGCTTTGTGAGGATCTGGGCTAAGCCCAATGGAAAGTCTTTCACTTCCAGCACCTCAAAGTCTTGCTGAGAGTCATGGGCCTGTATCTTACCTGTTTTTCTCCACCTATTGGTATGTTAGAACGAATCTTCCATAAAATTGCCTCACTCACATACTTAACATATCTCACCTACAATAGCAACAGGTCAAGCACAGAATTACAGAATCATTAAGGTTGGAAAATACCTCTAAGACCATCGAGTCCAACCCTAAACCCAGCATCACCACATTCACCACTGAACCGTGTCCTCAAGTGCCACATCCACACATCTTTTAAGCACTTGCTGGGATGGTGACTTCACCACTCCCCTTGGCAGCCTGTTCCAATGTTTGACAACCCTTTCCATGAAGAAATTTTTCCTAATACCCAAACTAAACCTCCCCTGGTGCATCTTGAGACCACTCCCTCAAGACATTGTACTAAATATCTTGAAAAGTAAGTAAGTAATGGAAAAGTAAAGAAAGTAATGGAAACTTTCACACGCCATTAGAAATTTGTGTCGTCAGAATATCTAACTTATTCCCAAAAAAACCCAAAACTCTGGCAAGATGGTTGAGGAAGACCAAGCAGCAAAGAGCCATCAGAGCAGGGTCAGGACAAGGATATTCCCCACCCTTGGGCGCTCCCAGTTTTCTAGGCCAGGCTGCCAAAAATTTGGTTTCCTCTAAATGTAAGGGCCAAAGTTAAACTGTGAAAAACAGGACATGGATTTTCTCATTAAGAAGTTTCTTGACAGCTACTGTCTCTGCACTGGGCTGAGACTAAGACATTTAACCTCGAGCTTCAGACTCACTGCAGTGCAGAGATAAACCAACAGAGTCAGGGCAAGGCAGATTAATTAGTGAACGCTGAGAAAGAGCCCATGAAGCATTGAGACCCGTTAAATATAATATCCCATTTGATAGCCACACCTCCAGAATAATTATATCTCTGTCAGACCATAAGTCAGGGGGACATGAGGCACCAGGAGATACAAGGAAGGAAATGACACTCCCTCCCTCCCAGTGACATCGGGAGGTTCATGTGCAGGTCACTGGGCTCAGTCCTCTGGCCTGGGCTGTTCAATGGGACTAACAGAGAGACTCTGGCAGCAGCATCAATAGCAAGTCTTGGAGAAAGACAAATTTTAGGGATAGTCGAGTCAGCAGATTGGCATGGAAATACTCTCTGTTACCTTTGGGAAATGGCCCATGTTAACCATTTGTTCTGTTATTGATGGGCAACCGGAGGCTCAGCACATGAGTAGTGACTCCTTAAAATGGTCATCCTCAGATTCTTTGGGGCTTTTTTTGCAGTAATGGAAATGACCATTTCAAATAAAATTACATTTGTCGTTTTCTGTTTTGCATCATTAACACTCCTCTGCTTTCTCCTCTGCTCCCATTGCTGCTCCAAGTGGTGGAAGTAAAGGAGGAAAGGCCAAGCTGCCACACTAAAATCAAATTAAGGCTTTTATTCATTTTTCTGAATATTATGAATGAAGCACAAGATTTTTTATTTCATTCATTGACTTTAAAACACCAATTTTAATTTTAGAGTGCGCAAAAGCATTCACCTATATTCTTCCAAAATTCTTTTCCCAACAGAAACAAATTCCAGACGCCTATTCTGAGGAAAATAATGAAATATGTGTTAAAACACGTTGTTTTTATTTAGCAATGCACACCATTGCTTGTGTAGGCACATATGATGATAACTCAAGTTTCCCACAAAGTGACTCCTAAAGGGTTAAAAAATGTTTACTTTGATGAAAATTTAAATGCAACCCTTGTGATTTTTGCAGAGGACTGAAACGATGATTTAGGGAGAGTTTCTAAGAATTATTGCTTCTATGGCAGGAATTATGTGATTTCTGTAAATTCAAAACAAGAATGGATTCACCTCTTGTGCAGATGTGACTCTGGCTAGACACTGGAGAAGATTTGGAGTTTTCCACTCTCACCCAACAATGTATCAGAAAATATATAAAATGTCTCCTGGTTTTTTTTAAATAGACTCTTAAATTGATGCCTTTATTTAGGAGTGGCTCCCATGCAGTTGTCACTAATTTCTGATGACCGAAGATGTTTCTCAACATCTTGATATTTTCTCTTGATGTTTAAAATCAAGATATATATACTGTGTTAACAAATTTAGTGAAGAAAAATCATTTTCTAAGCATTAAAACTGGAAATGTCATCAGCAGCCCTCCAACTGACTGAAGAACGACATAAAAACTTTAAAAATAGGGAGAAAAACATTTATCTGAGGTGGCATGTACTAGCCTTCCTACAATTACAGGAAAAGTCCAATGACCTAAAAATTCCGTGTTCCTAAACAGTCAAATGCTGGGGGATTGAAGAGGAAGAAAAAAATGCCAGTCATAATAAATAAGATGTTGGAAGCAGCAATCCTGCTTCTTCCACAGACTGGAGCTGTGTTTGTGAGGAAATCAGCTAAAAATGGGAAAGAAGAGAAGAGGCAATGGCAATGAAATGTATAAAGAACCAGGAGGGAAAAGTGAAATGAAAGCAAGCTGTAGAGCGTGAAGGCTGGGAGACAAACCTTGTGATAAGGGAGAAGCCATCCAGAATCTTGCTGGACAGGCAAAAGTCCCCAGAAACACCAACCAATCATCCAAGCTGTGTATTTAATAATGAGCACTGAGGAGGTTTTAGTGCACTGAGGCCACTCTTGATAATGTCCCTGACCAGCCTCCCTTGAAGGTCCTCCCACCACCATGGGCTGGGGAGTCCCATTTTGGCTCAGCCCGTCTCGTCTCAGTGTGCCTGTCTCTAGTCTTGTTTCTTGCCCTGTCTCCTGGATAAGCCTTGGACCATCCTTTATGTAATCAATAAACATAAGGATGGGTGTATTTGAAACACAAAACCAATCCAGACCATTTTGACATAATCTTGATCATGATATGTCATAAGCCAAGTTTTAACCTTTGGAGGTTAGATTATTCCAGCAGCTTCACACTAGGAGACCCTGCAGATCTAGACAGATCAAACCCATATAAAATATTATTATCCAGCCTTATAGGAGTTATTTATTGCTCTTATGCATGTTTTAGAGGTAAATGGGAAGTATCCAAGAAGAATGTGGTGCCTGATGAGCTATGGCATGAAAACCTGCGCCTTCCACAGCTTGGTATGAACACTTCAGAGACCGGATTTTTCCACTGAAGTTATTTTTCCTTGTATACTTACTTTTATTTGCTCCCAATTCATTGTAGTACCTCCAGTGTTGGCTTGTCCAGGAAGGGGTGTTGTATTTTAGATAGTAGGTTGGGTTGCAGTTGTTCATTGAATTTGTCCTTGGCCCACTGTGAGGAAATAATAAATCCATCTTGTCAGTTCAATAGCACAGAACTACTTCTGGTTACTCAGTGATTTAGTACCTACTTCCTGATAACTAAAAAACAGTCATGTAAATTAATTATGGTCACAAATAAGGTCTTCCATCTGGTCAGCACTCAAGCTGCAAACAAAGTCACTACTTTCCTAATATTCAAACAACTTCAGGAGATGTGAATTGTACACAGGAAAAACAAACAATATGGGGATTTTTTGTAGGAATTTGTTATGTACTAATTGTTCCACCCACATTTGCAACTTGTGCCAAGGTCAGAATTGTTAGAACTTGTGGCTAAGTGTTAACACAAGTACAAACCTCACAGTTTATGTTGAGGTTTAACTTGTGATGTGGCTCAGATTTCAGAGCACCAACTGAATCATAGAAATTAGATATTTGCTGTCTCCCTGTCTTGACGAGTCTTTGTGTAGGTCACATCAATTATTTCATGTGTTGCCACTAAAGAGCACCCTGATGCTGTGCCACTAGAACATGACAGCTCAGCCTCTGAGAGGCTGCTGGTTATATCAATGATGGAAGAGCCACACTTAGCAGGAGGTCTTTGGGATCAGCTCCTTGCAGCCTGTTTCCTACAGTCTCAGCATACAGACACCCCCTCCAATCTGGCTGCTAGGGATGGATTGTTGTACAAAGGAACTCAAGAGCTACCTTAGAAGAGAGGGAAGAAAAGAGGGAAAAAAAACCCCACAGTGTAAATGGAACTGTTCAGGCAGAAAAGAGTTAGTAGAGAAAATTCTTATTACTTGCTGGAAAGGGTGAAACTAATAAGGGAAATCAGCATGTTACAGACTCTGCCAGACTCACAGATGATCAGAACTTTTACCCAGAGCTGAACGTCCACTTAAATTTTACCCGAACTAGGTTATGAGCACAGAAGGGGTTGCTACAAACTGTTTTATTCACAATGTGACCTTCGGGTAAAAGGTAGTTCAGAAGAATTCGTAACTTCCTTGACACTGGAAAAAACCCCTCCAGCCTCCAGTATGCTTCCAATAACTCTATAGCAAACACAGCTAAGAAATCCTGCCACCAATCTTAAAAATAACTATTTTTAGGTGTATTTTCTAAAAGCATCCCTTCTATCAAGCTGAAACTTTCCCTTTGCAACTGCCCTATATTTTGGGAAAATTTTGTTTTGATTAACATGAATGTAACCAAAAAACATTGAATGCACCCAAACCGAATCAGGGGATGCTGTAGAATGCCCACAACCCAAGAGAAACTTGGAGATTGCTCAGATTGACCTTCACGTGCATTTGTTGATGCAAGTAATGAATGGGCATCAAGAAAGGTCAGCGAGGAGCAAAAGACTTCTCATAGAGTCACAGGATCACAGAAGCGAATGGAATGGAAGGGACCTTAAATAACATCCAATTCCAATTCTGTGCCATGGGCAGGGACACCTTCCACTATCCCATGTTGCTCCAAGCCCTGTCCAACCTGGCCTTGGACACTTCCAGGGGTGGGGCAGCCACAGCTTCTCTGGGCAACCTGTGCTGGGGCCTCACCACCCTCACGGTAAAGATTTCTTTCCTTCTATCCAAGACTCAACCCAATTCTCTACAAATTCCTTTAGAAATGCCCTTTCCTAGTGCTTTTCTGCCATGATGCAATCACAAATTCACAGCTGTATTCACAGCTATGGAGTGGATTTTGTACCCTAGAGGCAGTCCTCTGCTAGGAAAGACAGCTGAGATGACACACTGCCACGTCTGAAGTCATCTGCTTGTGCTTTCTCAGACACTTAACACCTGCTTGCCTTTCAAGCAAGGTTTGGTACTGGACTCCACACCTGCAGGAAAAGCCACCCCCACTGCCCAGTTATAAGTAAGCACTGAGGACTGGTGAGGAGCAAGAGAAACACTTAGAGTAACATAAGAAAAGTCAACAAACATACACGATTTATCACTAAAAACTTTTGTAAGTACCACCTGAGACTTAGGCATCTCATTTTTACTATTTCTTACTGCTTTCAAAGGATAATAGGTAGAGTTTTTAGTTGTATGCAAATCATCCATTTTAGCTGATGGAGGCCCTTTTTATCACCAGAACAGAACAGGCCCACTGGCCCTTGTGAAAGGGGCATGAACCCTGTTATCTTTTGTAAACAGCTTTCCTGCAACTTTGGGATACACTTCAACCAAAAGCTTCTGCTTCTGCATTTTATTCCTGCTTTGCAACAAAAGCAGAACATGAAAGAGTCGAGTTTTTAAGCCAACCATGATCCTCTTCAAGTCCCACACAGCTTTATGAGATGTAATTCTCTGGCCTATTTCATTCAGAGGGAAGAAAAAAAGGAATAAAAGAAGGCTGAGTAATTCCTTCTAGTGTTAACCATTGTGAGTTCTTTCTGCACTGGAAAGATTAAAAGTATTGTATAGTAATCAAGTAAAGTCTTACTTAGAGAACAAAGTCTGTGAGCTTTCAAAGGGAGAAATAAACCACAGTTTCTTCAGCAAGAAACACTCTAATATTGAACTAAAATAAACCATCATCTATAATCTGATTGTGATTTGTCCACTGCCCCTTTCTCTTCTGAAGGACATCTTAGTGTTCCCTGTAAAAGATTTTCGGTGGCACGTTAGGGATCTTATTTTCCCCACATTTGTAAGAAATCAGGTAAGAGGCTGGTGGGGTCATATGGACCTACTCAAGACAATCTCACTGTTGATATCCAAAGAGTCGCAAAACCCCCTTACTGCTGACTTCCCTCTTTGAGGTGAAGGAGGATTTTTAAGGCCTTGTGGAGGTTTGGGTTGGCTCCCTGCCAAGCCCAAGGGCCAGCCACACGGATACCCCCCTCCCAAGAGAGAAGGGAAAAAAAGGAACCCAAAAAGCCTATTTTAGTAAAAGTATATATATATATTCACATATATTACAATTATATACAATCAAACACTATGAATCCACAGAACAAATCCCAGGGCAACCCCAAAAAGGGGGAAAGGGAAATGGGACAAAATGCGTAAAACCAAACAAAACAAATACACACACTCGTAAACTCAGCGAAAAGATCGATAAGTAACTAATACAATCAATTCTCACCAAACTGCCCTTAAGAGAAAGCAGGTCCTTCCCCTCCGTATGGCTGGGACAGCAGCGTCTCCGGGAGGCCTCAGCCCACAGAGATAAGGGCTAGGCCGGCACAGAGAGCTGATGTCTGCACACCAACAGGAGAGAGAAGAGAGCAAAAGCAAAAGGACAAGAGGAGAAAAGGAGGAAACCTTCCTCCTGTCTTTATATACACCTGATTACATGAAGGAACGGTGTGGAATACTTCCTTAGTTGTGACCTTGCTACCAAGTCAGGCCCAGACCAAAACAAAGAAAACTAAACTACCACAGGCCTGCATGGGCAAACTGCATTTACTTGGCTGAACTTTCAACTTGAGGAGAGGTGGAGGGCCTGCTGACTCAAAGAATTAAAGTTAGTGTTTAATGAAAAAACACTTCTACCCTGACACCACAGAAGTGGGATAAATGTCAGTGTTCTCAGAAAGGCTTCCTCAGCTCAAAGTTCAGGAGATTTAAGAAATATTTCTGCTACTGTGTGAAGGTGAGCTGCACCCACATCTCTGTAGCTGTTGCTACAATAAGAGCACACACCAAGGAGCAGCTTGAAGATTGGTGTGCAAACCCAAGTCATGCTCCTCAAATCCACATTGACTGAGGGATACTCACAGACCAGACTTCAGAGAACTGAGCTCAGAGTCTCAAACAATATCATCCACTTCTAGGAGACATCTGGAACCTGATTTTAGCCTGTGTCAGCCAACAAACATGACCAAAAGGGATTTTATCCTTCTGGAAGCTTGAAACTCTGCCATAACTATTCACATTTATTTCCATAAAGGTTGTGATATGCCACCAACACCCTATTTTTCCACCAGCTGGAAAAGGAGGATAAAAAACCCTACAACCATTTAAAAGACAGATACCTAAATTTACTTAGTAGATCACATGTGCAACAATATTTACAAAAGAGCAACCTCACTTCTTCCATTGCATTTGTAGCCATCAGGATTGGGATGAATCTAATACGGACACACAAGGAAATTTCTTATAGGTCAGCAGGTCCAGCTGTGTGAATTTGGGTTGCCCTGTGCAGCAGCTGGATAGACACATAAGAATGACTGGTCTTTGAAGTGAGATGTTGCAGGTGGCTGTTCCCCATCACCTGGAAAGGCTGCATCAGAAACGAGGCAGTCAGGAAAAAAAAATGGGAATGAACAACAGCCATTGACATGGAAGTTGCTCCACCTGGGAAATATATCAGATGAAAATGCAGGACCTACTAATTTTTTCTATACACAAAGTTTCCACTGTGATGTAGGGCTGCAGGATCTAGCCCTTGTTTTCATGATCTAACAGCATAAACATGTTGTACTCTTCACAGATGGCACGATTGAGGGCCCACAGCTGTCTGTAGAAATTTATCTATTTAGTAGGGGCCTTCATTCATATAAAAAATACCATAAAAAGTGAGAACAATCTCCTTTCCTTTAGAAAATTTCCCCCAGAGAATTTCCTCTAGAGATATGAAGCAGTTTCTGGTTTGAGTTGTGTGTACAGAGGACAGTGGTTACAGATCACTGTCAGTGTCAAATGCTTCTCGTGACTTCATTTTACTCTTTTCTTGGAGAAATAACTCCCAGTGTTCAGCAGACTTGGCAGAGAAGGGAGTCCACATGATGCAAAGATGCCTTTCCCCTGTCCTGTGAAATTCTTATCAGGTTGGGATGAGCTACAAAGAGTCTAAAACTGTCCTTTTCAGTGTTCAGGGTAGAGCAGCATCTTGTCATAGTCACAAAGAGCAATCCAAGGTTTTGCAGAGGAAAGCCAAGACTGTTTTCCTTGCCACTCAGGGTATGGCTATTCATCCTCATTCCCTTGGAGAGGCTTGAGAAGAATATCCAAAAGACCTGCCATTTCCTGGAGCAGTGCCCAGACCCAAATATGATACGAGTCAAAACCCATCGTGACAGGCAAAAAGAGAGGCAGTGAGTCAGGCCAAACTGGATATTCCCAAAAAATTCAGGGAGCAAAGTAGCCCAGCTCTGTCCACTGGATAGAGCATCTTATTTCTCCCTGGCAGTTTGTGCTGTCAGTCCATTTTTGCTTAAATTTTTCAATATCTGAAGGTAAGTGGTGGCAGATTCAACATTGATAAGTTGAGAGAGAAGTGTTTCATTTATTTAGAAGAACAAAGATTTGAGTATATAAATATAGGACTATAATTTCTTCAGAGTATCTATTTGCATACAAATCACCTGTACAGATCTAAGAACCAATGACCTGTGGCTGCTGGACATTAGATCACCTCACTGGGAAAACAGCTTTGTTGCTCTTTCTGGCCAAAAAAATTAGAAATACATGCATGAATACTCTTTTAATAGAAGTAGTGTCTCTGTGTGTTTATGTCCCTGCAAGCAATTGAAGATATAAAGTAATAATTACAAAGAAAGTCCTGATTGAATGGACTTGACCAATTTTAAATTTTAAACACTATTAAAAGGCACTTTCTCCAGTAAGATTTCAACAAAGAACTGTTTCTGCACCCCTGAAAGGACTTCAAATAAGGATTGCACCTATGCCATATGAGATCTTCACCAGGGAAAACTTCATGCAATGAATAACACAAGATATTCATGTCTGGACTGTGCATAAAAAATAATGAATTTTTTTCTTGAGTTTCTCTTTTTTATCCATTTTCTGTGCCAATGTGGGAGCTCACAGGTCCTCACAGTCAAACCTGGCTCTCTGTCTTATCCTGTGGTACAGCAAATATGAGCAATGGCTTTTTAACAAAGCTCTGCTTCCTCTCTTTGCGCTGTTTGAATGGAATAAAGTCTTTCTCTATGAAGAAAAAAAAAACCCACATGCTTATTTTAGCTCTGCTGCTTTCTTGATTCTGTGATAGACAGGTGTGTTCTTGCTGAATAATTTGGTTCCCCTTCCATAGTCACAGACTCATTTGCATGGAAAAAAAAGTTAGATAACTTTAAACTTAGTTTGGATAATGGTCATTCTACCTTTATATTAGAAAACTGTGAATTGGTGTTAGGAACAGAAAAAAAAAGTCATGGCACTGCCTCATACACCAATATGGAGGTACCTTAAAAATAACCGAGTTCTTAAAATGACCAATAAGTCTAATACTGCAATACCATCCTTTTTATATTTTTTTTTTAGTTAGATAAAATTTTCCATGAAAAAACGTTTCCTACTGTACAATTTTGGTCTATCTTCTGACTACTGGATTAACAGAGGCCAATTTACTTGATATCACATCAATACAGTATTTTATCCACAAAACACTGAGGAGTCAAGACAAATTTTGACAAGCAATGTGGCTCTTGAGAGCAAGAGATCATCCAACAATAATCTAAGTGAAATCTGATTTTCTCCTCCAATTTTGAGAAAGTTTATAAACTGAGTTTTTTAAAACCATCTAAGTCATTTAGTCTCTAACCTATTTCCATTGTCTGAGCTAAGGGAAATGCAAACAGAAAAAAAAAAAGAGGTAAAAATTCAACTGAAAAAATTCCTTTTTAAATAATGTTAAGCTTTCTTTTTAAACAACTAGGAATACCCTTTTTACTTTAAAGAAGTACAAACATTTTCTTTTTAAATAAGCATTTACAATGAGTACTTGTGCTTTGAGAGTAAGAACTTCACTGTGAAGTAAAACCAAGTACATCTTCAGGCTTATGAAAATGATTCCCTTTGCTTGTCACATCTTGTGTGAAGCGGTAGGAGGTTTTCCATGTTTCACTTCAGATGAGAAATTATTTACCTTTTAAAAGAAAAGCTACAACTTGAAAATTCTATGGACTAGAGGAAACAGTTGACAGTTTCTGTGTTCCTTACTACATGTAGCAAACAAAGCTCTGAGATTTTTTGAGGGCTATTTCCCCCTTAAAATACATTTAAGGCAGCAAGAAAGTACACCTGTGGCTGAATGAGCTGTTTTCATTATAAATTGAGGCGGGTAAAGCATAAAAGCCAGCATTTTACACACAGAAACAGCCTGGGAAATAGAAATCACTATTTTGACCCAGAATATTTCCCTCCCATAGTGGGTGTGACGGAGTGTTCTCTGTTTATTTTTTTTCCTTTTTTTTTTTTTTTTGGCTATATCACCCAGATCCACTGAATTGGGCAGCTCAGCTGAAGGCAAACACCCATTATCAAGCTCCCACAGCCACCTGCTCTGCAGCAATGCCTTCAGCCTGGGACAGCAACATGAGGTTCAAGTTCTCCATCCTGGCCCTTCTTTTGGAAGTGATCATCATTGTTTTGTTTGGGATATTTGTGGAATATGAACTGAATGACAACTTCATACACTTATACCCACGTAAGTTGTTGTTGTGTGAAACTTATTGGAGTTAGAATTTCTTTAAACTAATCCTATGTAAGATTTCTGAGTAACTTATAAGACCGACTGATACAGATAGAAAAGAAAGTGGTGCTTTGGGGGAAGTGAAGTTTTCTGAGGTGTGAAAGCAGCAGGCTTGAAAGACAAGTTCAAGCTGAGCAAATATAAAATTCTGAAAGTAGCTAACTGCTGAGAATTTCACTGTTCTGGGAGAGAAGAGTCCTGAAAATAGTGCTAGTGTTTGCACAGCAGGTTAAAATTTGGAATACTACGTATTTCTTTGGAAGATTCCAGTGTTTTCTGGAGATGGATGGGAGCGTTTCTTACCAGACCTTCTATCCTGATTACTGTATTAAATAATTACAGTTAATAGAATGCATCATCCAGGTTTTGAAAGGTTGTCATATGACAATGTGGAAACTGGGCAGCATGTGCATCATATTACAAAATGTTTGCAGAAGCTGGACTCCATATTTTAAGTGAGAATGTGGATAATCCCCTGCTATCTTCCAAAGCAGTGGCTTTATTAGGCAGTGATGGCTTAGCCTTCAAATGTTTGTTGATTTTTGCTCTGCAAATGCTTGATGAAGATCAAGGAGAAAGCTTTTGGCCCAAGAAGTAGTTGTGACTTCTCTCACCCTTCTCCTCTTCCTCTTACAAAAATAAGACTGTTGTGAATAAATAGAAATCAGTGTTTGCTGAGCTGCAGACTGTGTTTTCCTGGCAGAATTGAAGGTTTGTTGTTCTTTTTCTTCACTCTGATGCCTGAGTAACTTGTAGCCCTAATTGCAATCCTCTTAATGGGGATCACAGCAGTACAGAACCCCTTGCCTGGATGTAGTATCCGTGTAATTTTGAATATATCCCTCTTTTTGTCTCACTCTAACTGTCCTTTCATGGAATGTTACAGGGGAATGTGATTTCAGTGTCTAGTCTTGTGTCCTGTATTTTCACAGAGAGCATTGTCTGCCTGACAGAACAGTGAATGCACAGCATTATTGAGCTCCAGATGCAAGTCAGCTGATGAACATCAGGGGCTAATCACTCACATTTGGGTTAACTCCACTGAGAGGCAGCAGTACCCCTGAGGCACGGGGGCTTATGGTATGCCAGAGCTCTTCTTTCTCCGTGACACAGTTTAATGATGTTCACAGAGTCAGAGAAAGGTTTGGGTCCTTAAAGAACATCTCCATCCAACCCCCTGCCATGAGCAGGGACACCTCCCACTATCCCAGGTTGCTGCAAGCCCCGTCCAACCTGGCCTTGGACACTTCCAGGGATGGGGCAGCCACAGCTTCTCTGGGCAACCTGTGCCAGAACCTCACCACCCTCACAGGGAAGGATTTTTTCCTTCATTTTCTGCCCATTTCAAAAGTCATTCTCTCTCTTTTTCATAAGCCCCCTATAAGTACTAGGAGGTGATCTAAGTTCTCCCCAGAGCCTTTTCCTGCAGGCTGAACAACCCCAGCTCTCTTAGCTGGGGTTATATTGAACTATCCTTATTGCATTGAACTATCTAAGTTCCTAAATTAGGTGGCCTTATCTAGCCAGTATATTGAGAATGACTATTGGTCCGCTGTCACCCAGGAGGTGACACCTAGACAAATCTATGCAAGAAACCACAGCACTAATTTGACAGCACGATTAATTGTACTATGTACTGTTCTTTTTTTAACATAGCTATTGCCTAGAACACCTGTCCACCTACCTCTTCTCTGGCTCTATCCCAAAAGAACACAACAACAGATACAATCACAGCAAATTATGTGGGGCATCTTTGTATAATTTGCTAAGCCAGAAGGATAGTCTAGGAGATGGGACCTTCAGATTCAGATTACTGATTGTTTGCCCCTCAGCAGCATGGAAAATTACCCTCTCCATTCTCAGCATCCCACCTGCTGGCTCTGGTACTAAACTGCCTGTATTTTCTTGGAGTGTCCTTTACAAAGCAAAATGAAGGAAGGTGTATTGGATCCTTCTGCTTAATGTCAGTAATTTAATAGTCTTCACTGGGCATTTCTGAGTAAACCTCAAGTCTTCTGGATGGAGGTTGCCTGTGCCATACACATCACCATAAGCACTGTGTTCCCTGGGGAGGTCCTGGGATAGACTGTTTTAATTTGATACCTCCATTTTTAAAAGGCATCAGAGAGAGGGCAGAAGCCACATCAACATCACAGAGAAAAGGGTTCTTCACTCTGGATGCTGACACTACAACACAGGTTTCTAAATGTAACCTATCCAGTTAGGGATCACCTGTAGTTATTTCTTCCCTAATGTCTGTGTTTAAAAGCTGTAGGAGGAAATTCCTGCTGTTGCCTTCCATACCCCCCTGCACAGACAGAGTATGACTATGTTATTCCTGCATGCTAGCACACCCTATAGACCTGTGAGCAACCTTCTGGAATGCTTTTGGCTAAGGCAAACCAGCCCCTTGGCCTCCTCCTATGTATGGTTTTAGGGACTGCTCTTAAGAAGTAGCAGAGGTGGGAGCAGTGTTTTGTAGCTGGACAGATGTGAGTCCACCTATGCCACGTGCCTTTCGGCCAGGCTGCTCAGTTTACCAGCAGAGACACAAACTAAGCAAACTCCATGGGTGTCATGTTGAATTTTCCCATGTTGACCTGACAGAGCTCATTCCCTATGAAGAATAAGAATAAAAGGCAGTGTTTCCTAATACCTGCTCTTTCACTTTTAGGACCACTTTGTCTCGAATTTACCTGTCTATAAAGTGCACACAAAAGCAGAAAGTTAATGCTATGGTTGTATAGATGTATTAGGACATACCTTGAGCCAGGACTTCCCCTGAAGCCAGGACTTCCCCTGAGCCCACAAAATGATGGGTTCAAACTCTTTCCCAGGCTATACGCAGGGACATTAACCCATCTGTATCTCAGAGATTTAGTTTTTTCATCCAGGGGTTAATTTATATTCTCAGAACTGCAGTGCATGGCCTTATTTTATATGCCTTAAACCATAAATTCAAGCTGTTTCAGTGGTTTTGGACAGAAGAAAAATGAAAATAATAATGGATGTTTACCACAGCTCTGCACTCACCTAAGGAATTCTGAGCTGGGATCATTCCCAAGGTATAGCTTTGCATTATATCTATTTCTGGTGGATGCAAGTACAGGCATGGCAAATTGGATGGACAACTTCATGTGTGCTATGCCACTGGAATGGGAGAACAAGGAGGTGAGATGGTCCATCAAGCACCCCAAGAGGATTTTTTGAGTGCTGGTGTCCTATATGCATTGCCCTGTGATTGATCTGTGACTCATGGCTTAGGAAAACCTGCACATCCCTCTGGTTCAGGGTTCTATGGTTTACTGCTTTAGGCAAAACAAAATCAGCTTTAGTATAGAATTAGATGCCACAGGCATCTTTGTGTTGAGACTGACCACCTTGCAGGGGAATTAATGTGTTAGTCTTGGGCAGCCTTGCAGAATCCTGTGCAGAGGTTTTGCTCAGAATCTGCTGGAGCATTTTCCCCAATCTTTATTTTCCTGTCTTACAGAATAGATCTACTATGCTTTGGTAAACACAACTCATTACTGAAACAGGTTCAAATCATGCTGTTTTCTTCATCATTTAAAACTATTCCAGAACTACTACTCTTTAAAACAATGCATAAAGGTAGTTAAAGCCCAAGGTATAGGCTAAACTGGTTGGAATTTGTCCTCAATAGCCATGAATTAACGTAGTTTTAACCAGGACTTTTGATCATTTGTGTAAATAAATTCAGACAGCTTTAAAACGTCCAGCCTGAAGAGGAAGCTAAAGGGTCAGGGATGTTTGTGAACCACTTGTATTTCTACAGACTTATGTAATGGCCTGGGTTGGAAGGGACATTAAAGACCATCTAGTTCTAAGTCAACAAACAATGCCATTTCTCAGATGCAACATAAAGTCTTTTACTACACTCTTGTACGTATTTCAGTGCCAGGTCAGGGCTGGAATATGGCACTGCAAGTATAGAAGTGTTTATCAGGAATCTCCAGTAACTTATTATACTGCTGGGCCCTCTTTTGGCTGAACCTGGTAACACATATAGTAAAATTAAGGATTGCCTGAAGTAATTGGAATTGTAACATCAAGCCAAATATTATCCTAACCAGCTCATGTCTCGAGTTTTTCATGCATATTGGGATGGAAGAACAATGAAATAGAATTTAAAATAAATAATGGATGTTCTTACAACAAAATCATAGAAAAAGCTGTTATTGCAGTACTCAAACCTGTTTGGTGTTGAGTCAATTAAGTCACATAAAATTTAAGAGTAAGAAAATATTTTACAATATAAAATATCCATGTTATAGTGATAGACCCAGTTTGTATTAAAAGCCTAAAAATATAGTTTAATAAATAGAAAAATAACTAACCACATTTTAACAAAATTCATATTTGGAAAAAATCCAAACATTTAAAGGAGAACTAAATGTGTGATATTAATTTTTAAATTTAAACTTTACCTTAAAATTACTTTTTCTTTCATCCATGTAAATAAATCAATGTCCCGTGCAATAGTTTTTAGGGATCCCAAGCATTCCTTTGCACAGGGACTCACCCAGACAAATCCCATGTACAGTTTTGGAGTTAACAAGGACACGCTGACTCTGACAACCTTTATTTGAAGGGAAACTTGACTTTTGTGTAAGAACATGAAGCTGTGATGAGGTTCCAGGCAGCTTAACAAACAAAGGACAGGGCCAGACACAGTAAATTTGCTGGTATAGAGATCTAGTGCTCTTTCTGTAGTGGTATGGGAAGGAATATAATCAATAAGTAGGTGTTGCAATTCCCAGACACTCAGTCTTGTACTAGTAGGTTGCTCATGAACTGGGGAAAAATGGATCACATCCACGACAGGACTTTGGGACTCTTTTCTTAAATCCTCCTTTGTCCCTAGCTTTCCACCCTTCCCAGTCACTCTTCATTGTTACTACACAAACATGTTTTCCCTTCAGACTTTCAGGATGTCCATGTGATGATATTTGTTGGATTTGGTTTCCTGATGACCTTTCTGAAGAAATATGGATTCAGCAGTGTTGGCATCAACATGCTCATTGCTGCCCTCGGTCTCCAGTGGGGAACCCTGATGCAAGGGTTTTGGCACATGCATGAGAAGAAAATCCGTGTTGATTACAAAAGGTACACGTAAATTTAAAAATACTGATATGTCTATCCCTTAAGATATCAGGAGAAGCTATAAACTACAATATCTATGGATCAGACTCTAACTTCACCTAAATTTTATTAGGCCTTACTGTCCACCTCTCAAAATCCATCCATCCTTTGGCCACATCTGGGCCAAAGGAACCAAAGGGTGGAATGAAATTTGAGGTGCTGCATTATGTGCTGGCCATAAGTCCTGTAGAGAGATTGCTTTGAATCTCTGAAGTTGTGGAAGCTGGAAGATTTCCAGCAGTAGCACAGCATGGCATGGATGGATCTGTCTTTCCATGACACACAGGATCACGGAAGCAAGTCTGGAACAGCATCTCTATCCACTCAGAAGGTTTTCTTCTGCTTCCCAAGGAGAGATTTTCATGAGCATCACAAAGCAGTAGGGTCTAAACGCTGACCATAGAATAAGAGACCTTGTGAGCACAGTCTTTAGGAACTTTTAATCCCCCTCCAGTTCTTCTATCCTGCTGCTGCCAAGGTCTGAGTGTTTTCCACACCTGCACTTCTGTTTTCTTGTAGACAATTTTGAAAGGAACAGCATTCAAACATTACTGAGGGACAAGCAGGACTACTATAAGTTGCTCCATAATGGTCACAGGCAGGAATCTGTAGAGAGACCCATAAGTTAGTGCCTCTCTGTGCTCCAAGTTTTTGACTGATTTGTGTTTTTATTTACCTTTGCCATTCCCTAAATCATGTTAACACTGGACCTGCCTGACAGCTCAGCCAAACATGGTGCTCAGTGACAGAAAGGCATTCAAGGCTCTCAGAATATAAATCATCAGACCAAAGCTAAGAGCTCCCTGTCATCTTTGAAATCCAAGTGGCAGTCAGGACTGGAAATTGAGGGGCTGGAGGGTGTCCAGAGATTGGCAGTGGAGCTGGGGAAGGGTCTGGAGCACAAGTCTGATGAGGAGCAGCTGAGGGAGCTGAGGAAGGCTCAGCCTGGAGAAAAGGAGGCTCAGAGGGGACCTTCTTGCTCTCTACAACTCCCTGACAAGAGGATGGAGCCAGGTGGGGATTGGCCTCTTCTCCCAGGTGACAAGTGACAGAACAAGAGGAAACAGCCTCAAGTTTTGCCGGGGTGGTTTAGATTGTAGATTGGGGAAAATCTCTTCAGAGAAAGGGCTGTCATGCACAGAAAGAGCCTGTGCAGGAAAGTGGTGGAGTCACCGTCCCTTGAAGTGTTTAAGAAAACCTGTAGCTGTGGTGCTTAGGGATGTGGTTGAGGGGTGGACTCGGCAGGGGTGCATTAACAGTTGGACTCAATGGTCTTACAGGTTCTTTCAGAACTTAAATGACTCTGTGATTTCCCTGCAATATACATCTCATCTACTTTTTCACTACAATTTCAAGCAGTTAAGCACACGTACGGTATAAGCAGGAGGAAAACTTCCCACACTTATTCCTCAGTAGCTGGTAAGATCCCTACAGAATCCATCTGGAAAGGTTTGATTTAATTTTTAGCCCCAAAGATGATCTGGATAATTTTATACCTGAAGAGTTAAAGCTCTATTATTTTAATATGATGTCTTTGATATTACAGCCTTTAAACTGATTTTCTTTTTTCATGGTTTTTTGCTTTGCCTTGTTTTGCTTTTATTCACTTCTTATGTTCAGCATGATAAATGCAGACTTCAGTACAGCAACTGCTTTGATTTCATTTGGAGCAGTCCTGGGGAAAACAACTCCCATTCAGATGCTGATCCTGACAATTCTGGAGATCACCATCTTTGCATGCAACGAACATCTAGTTACCGAAGTACTTCAGGTACAACTATTTAGCAATAATTGTCTTCTCTTTATAACAAATGCTTTCACTTTGTAATATTTGCAGTTTGCATGTTCTAGTTTCTACCATAAAAATTAAACCATTAGTCATCCAGACTTCTCTTTCATCAAAACATAATCTTTTTGCGGTATAAAATCTGTGGCCTTATTTTGGATCCCTATTACAGGCCACAGATATTGGAGCTTCAATGACTATCCACGCCTTCGGAGCTTATTTTGGTTTGGCTGTAGCCTTAGTGTTGTATCGTCCTGGTCTGAAAAACAAACATGAAAATGATGAATCCACCTATCACTCGGACATGTTTGCCATGATTGGTAAGTGAAGGAAGAGTGAGTGCTAGTCAGTTTGTTGTTCTTCCCTCTTCCATCTCCCTTCTAACTGACTACCTATTATTGCACTGCATTCATTTTTCTAAGGACATCCTAGAGGGAAATTCTTTAGAGCCTGATGCATGCACTGTGACTTCAGTGACACACATATTCTTTTCAGTTTTCCCTTGGTTAAAAGAAAGGAGAGATCACATTAAAGATGTGTTTTCACTGTGCATTAGTGGTGACTTCCTTCGTGTTAAATATTCTGCTTTTAAGCAGTATTTCTTAGAAATTGGCCGAATTGAAAGGATTGAACTGTGCCTGTCATGGTAATGAATGTTAGAAACTATATATGTATCTGTTCATGAGATATATTCATAGACTAATTTACCAGCTAGAACTATCAGTTATAACTATAAATGATAAAGGATTTGCATGTGAACTGCCTTGCTAATGCCTTCCCTTCTGGTTGGGTTTTCACAGTGGTGGTCAGTTCACTGGGACTGAGTGATGCAGGAAGAGAGGTCTTAAGATGTTAGTGAGATCTGCCAGAGACCATGTGCCAAAATCCCAGCTGCCAGTGCCAAAAGCTTCTGCGTATTCTATTATTTCTTCCAGCATTTTGGCTAGTCCATATTTCTTATGAATCACCCCCCTCATTTCTTCTAGCTAGCTCTCTTGTGTCTTTCACATTAAAATACCCTTTGTGACTGAATAGCCTTTGTTTTGTCTTGACTTCTGTTTCATCCAGGTACCCTGTTCCTTTGGCTTTTTTGGCCCAGTTTTAACTCTGCCATTGCAGATAATGGCCGGACAACAGCAATTATCAACACTTACTATTCCTTGGCTGCCTGTACCATCGTAACATTTGCCCTCTCCAGCTTGGTGGACAAAAGAGGCAAATTCAGTATGGTAAGAATCACATCATAACCTCTGTCAAATCGAGTCAAACCTCTATAATAAGGGTAATGAAGCAGATTCCCAATGTTTGTCTGTCTGTTCAGGCTCTTTGTAGCCTTTGCTTGTACTGTGACCACAATGAAGAGCTATTGCACTTGTAAAAGCTACAAAGTAAGATTGAGCCCTCAGGCAATCCACCCTGAATTCGGTATTTGATGATTCCTCAGTGGGATCACTGTGTCTGGGAAGTGCAAAGCTCTCAGACATTAGAGTGATAGTCCTGATTCCAGGACCAGCCGTTAGAGAGTGTCCAAAGGAGGAGAGCGAGGATGATGAAGAGCCTTGAAGAGAAGCATGTGAGGAGCTGCTGAGGGCACTTGGTCTGTCCAGCCTGGAGGAGAGGAGACTGAGGGGAGACCTTATTGCAGTTACAACTTCCTTGGGTGGGGCAGGCACTGATCTCTGCTCTGTGGAGACCAGGAACAGCACCCAGGGAATGGCCTGAAGTCGTGTGAGGGAAGGTTTGGGTTGGATATTAGATGAAGATTCTTCCCCCAGAGGGTGGTGGGCACTGAACAGGCTCCCCAGGGCAGTGGGCACATCAACAAGGCTGCCAGAGCTCAAGATGTGTTTGGATGATCCTCTCAAGCAAAAGGTGTGACTCTTGGGAATGGTCCTGTGCAGGACCAGGACTTGGACTCGATGACTCTTGTGGGTCCCTTCCAACTCAGCATATTCTGTGATTCTGTGATGACCTGACTGAGGGGATTGAGTTCACCTCAGCAAGTCTGTAGAGGACACCAAGTTGGGTGGGAGCGTTAATCTGCTGGAGGGCAAGAGGGCTCTACAGAGGGATCTGCACAGGTTGGATCAGTGGGTCAAGACCTGTTGTATGAGGTTCAACAAGGCTGAGTGCCAGGTCCTGCACTTGGGTCACAACAACCCCCTGCAGCACTACAGGCTGGGGGTGGAGTGGCTGGAAAGCTCCCTGGTGGAAAAGAACGTGGAGGTGTTGGTTGACAGCAGCTGAACATGATCCAGAGTGTGCCCAGGTGGCCAAGAAGGCCAATGTGGCTCCTGGGCTGTGTCAGCAATAGTGTGACCAGCAGGACTAGAGCAGTGACTGTCCCCCTGTGCTGGGCACTGGTGAGACCTCACCTCAAATCCTGGGTTTAATTTTGGGCCCCTTGTGACAAGAACGACACTGAGGTGCTGGAGCGAGTCCAGAGAATGGAAGCAGAGCTGGGGAAGGGTCTGGAGCACAATTCTGATGAGGAGCAGCTGAGGGAGCTGGGGGGGCTCAGCCTGGAGAGAAGGAGGCTCAGGGGGCACCTTTTGCTTTCTACAACTCCCTGACAGGAGGGGGGAGCCAGGTGGGGGTCAGTCTCTTCTCCCAGGTAACAAGTGACAGGATGAGAGAAAACAGCCTCAAAATGCACCAGGGGAGGTTTAGATTTGAAATTAGGAAGAGTTTCTTCACAGAAAGGGTTGGAAAACACTGGAGAAGACCATCCAGGGAACAAGGAGGTGGTGCTGGGTTGATAATAGGACCTGTTAATCTTAAAGATTTTTTCCAACCACAATAATCCTAAGAACCTATGATGATTCTCTCTTGTCCACAGAACCTACTGCACTGTAGTGATATTAGTCCAAAGTTCAGGTGGACTTTTGGGTTTTATTCCAAAGACAATCCTGTTTGAGTTACCTTATTGCAAGAGCCAAAATAGGTATCTCAAGGCAATAACGTGTTCCCTGACAATCTCACAGTGGAGCTGCACAACAGGCAAAACCAAACTAGCTGGGGGCTGCCAGGCTGGCAACCTTTCATCTCCTTGCCCTCAAATCCAGCCCCGTGTTTTGACCCAAAGCTGCAGCTTTGTCTGAGCCCAGCAAGAGCAGGCACAGCCACAGGATTTGCTGCTGTTGTAGCAGGCAGCTCTCACTGGCTCAGCCTGGATTCTCAAGATATCAAGCGAGTTTTGGTAACTTTGCAAAGTCTGGACTTCAACAAACTGGCTTAGAGCAACTTTGAACCAACAGCAGGAACATGTAACAGGGAACCCTGCTTTAAATTGCTGTTCATTCTTCTTTGGAAACATCCCACCAGAAGAAAAGGAAAACTCCTGTGTGCAAGAGAGCCTTCAGAGGCAGTCCGCCCTAAAAGAAGCCTCTGATCCTCTGTTCTACCCCTTTTGTGTCCCCTTTGCAGGTTCTCATTCAAAATGCCACCCTGGCAGGAGGAGTAGCGGTGGGTACCTGTGCTGACCTGAACATCCACCCTTTTGCTGCCATGTGCATTGGGGTCCTTGCTGGAACTGTCTCTGTCCTTGGCTTCCAATTCCTGAGTGTAAGTACTGGGGACCACCTCTCAGTCACTTACTTGTTGCCCTTTGGCTTTCCTGGAGCGACCAGGGTTTGCTGGGGAGGGAGGGCAGAAACTGGCTGATGAATCAAACTCCACATAATGGTCACTGTTTTAATAAATCTTTGATGCTTGTACTTCTGCACTACTTTCTTTTTCACGCCATTCTACACACCATGGAATTCTATAAACTCACCATAAACTTCTGATTCATTTCAGCCTCTGTTGGAATCCAAGCTGAAGGTTCAAGACACTTGTGGAGTTCATAATTTACATGGTTTGCCTGGAATTCTGGGAGGTATCACTGGCATCGTAGTCACTGCAATAAAAAGTGAAAAGTGAGTTATAGAGAGAAGAGAGTGGGGTTTTTTTATTATTATTTTTGAAGGTCTATCCTAAATTTCCACCTTCTTTGGATCTAATTATGTGGGGTTTTATCAGAAATGCATCTTTGATTTGATGACATGCATCATGTTCCAGTTTAAAGGGGATTCTTCTTGATCTCCTGCCTTTAATGTACTGTTTAAATGCCAAGATTGTTCTGGATTAAAAGCTCAAATAAAAATAAAAAAATTAAAATCATCATTAAAAAAACCAGCACACAGAACCATTCAAACACAGAAAATTCTTTATTATGATTCTAGAATTTCACTGCTGGTAACTGTAATATGTAAAAAAAAAATTTTGACAAAATGGGCTATTTCCACTACCTTACAAGACTCCAAGAAGATGAAATCCTGGTCTTTTTGGCAACAGGAAACATTCTCTGAGGTTTGCAGCACACTAATAACCTTTTGCAAAGAACTTGTTTCCACCTGTACTCTAAGCCAAAACCAAATTAAAGTCACGATTTCTGAACTGTCCACAACAACAGCAGGATTTTTTGGAATTGGATCTTGGAGATCTTTTCCAAACTTAATGATTCTAGGATATTTTCCTGTGAGCCATCTTGTCCAGCAGGAAGCTACTACAATGTTGTAAGACCAATTATCAACCTCAAAGTGTAATAGTTTTTTAATAGTTGGTGGTTTGGTTTCCTCCCCCTTTCAGGAATGGTCACATGCTGTCTCCTGGCAAGCAGGCTGCGGCCCTGGGCAGTTCACTTGGAATTGCACTGGTGGGAGGAGCATTGACAGGTCAGTGCGATGCATGTAGCAACTGAAATATGTGTGAATTTAGAGGTTTTTTTCCATGGAGACTTTCAACGTTTCAACCATTTCAAGTGAATAAAGCAAAATAGAAATAACTCACCATGGCACACTGGCAGAAAGTTAAACATGGGAAGGCAGTTTTCCAATATTTTTGTCTGCAAATAAAGTTCAGGCTGGACATCAGGAAGAATTTCTTCACTGAAAAGGTTGTCAGGCATTGGAAGGGGATCTGCCCAGGTAGTGGAGTCACCAACTCTGGAGGTGTTCAAGAAATGAGCGGATGTGGCACTCAGTGCTCTGGTCTAGTTGACACGGTGGTGTTTGGTCAGGGGCTGGGCTTGATGATCTTGAGGGGTCTCTTTGAACCTTAATGTTTCTATGATTCTGTGAGTCTAGATATCCAAAGGCTTCAAAGATACTGAGTTATATATATATATAGTAAGATGTTGTTCTGGATGACATTCTTCTGATTTTAAATTCTGAACAGAAGCTAGTTTGAGATTAATACATATTCAATGAGGTGTCATATGTTTCCATCTGTTTGTGAATACTTCCAAAAAAAAATAAAATAAAAAAAAATTAGTCTGAAGACTGGGAAAGGTTTGAGCAAATAAAAACAAGCTCTTATTCATGTCTCTATGAGGAAATCTGCATCACCTCTCAGAATGAGTGACCTGAATGGTTGGTCATATCTGTAAGAAGGGAAATGAGTTAGAAAACTTAGCTGTCTCCCCATGGTACTTCTGAGGGATATTACTTGGTAATTTGCTCAATTTTTTAACCTCATGCTGTTTATCCTGCAGGTGCTATTCTAAAGCTGCCCTTCTTGGGGCAACTGCCTGACCAGAACTGCTTTGATGACTCTGTTTATTGGGAGGTAAGATACAACCTCCTTTATTTGCATGATGTTAGAAGATGTATAGCACACAGCAGCCCTGCTCTCCTAGGGTTGTTGGTTTGCACACTTGAGTCAGCTTTCAAAACTGCCGCTCTGCCTCAGGCTGTGGATTTATCAAGCCCACCTTCAGGATCTTTTCTGCACTTCTTAGCAAGTCTTGGCCTTTATATTGGACTCAACTTGTACAAAAAAGCAGAAATAAAGACAACAATTTGATATCTCAGTGGAGCTCTTCATCTCAGTTTTAAGTGCTCACTGTATCAGGTATCCTCTTCCTTATTAGAGACTGATGACATATTCCTAATTTAGGTAATTTTTTATGCCAGGACAAACCCAAAAAGGCAAGGCAAGAATTAATACATGATATACATTCCTTAGAAATAAAATATTGTGAAGCCAAAGGGAGGTCTTATTAGGTTTTTTTAATGAATTAAGTTCCAGTATGAACCAAACACACAATCTGGCTTTTGGTGAGAGAAGGTTTGCAGTCTAAGGGGAAGTTTTGACCCAAAAGATCATCTGTAGCAATGACAATCAGAAAATAAACAAAACAAAAAATCCAACCAAACAAAAAAACCCCAACAAAACAAAACGCCAACAACAAATAAATCCAAAACATTTTAATGACAACTCTCCAAGTCATTCACTCTTTGACCTTGGGAAAGTCAAAGCACTGTTTCGGCAAGACCTGAAATAGGGTGTCATATGTAAATGTTAAAAAATGTTAGAAAAAGGAAAGTTTTAAAGGGTGGATGAAGAATTTACAGTCTCTGTTGACCTGTGATAATAATTGACTCTGCTCAGCTGGAGGGCCTGTAGTATCTTTAACACTGATCAGATATATCCAGTTCTAAGTGAGCTTTATCAGGTAATGGGAAGGGACACTGATATCTGGCATAAAACACAATTCACATTTCCTTAGAGATGGTCACCCTGGTATTTTGGAGCTCCTTGAAAATCATAGATATTAGTTCTGCACTCACAGATGACATCAGTGTTAAGGAATTCTTCTTTGAAAAAATTCATCCCTCAGAATCCCAAGCTGGTTCATGTCAGGCTGTCTCAACGTTGACAAACAGATACATAATATGTACAAATAGAATTACATTCTCAGCACATTTTAATCTTCTTTTATGGCAAAAGCAAGTTTGTATCTCATTAACTGAACTCTTCTCTGTTCTTCATGGCAGGTTCCAGAAGAGGAGAAAGGACATGAAATTCACCCCAGCAGCCGGGATGAGAACAGCAGATTTGAAGCCGCCATGTAGAAAAATAACTAATCTGTGATATTTGTCCTATTTCTAATGCTAAGAAACAACATCCAAGTATTGCCCTGACCACACCAGGTTTTTAAGAGGGGGCTGTAGATAGCTATATTTTTGTAATATAAAACAAGCTTGATTTTTAGAGTGCACAGTCATTATGCCAAGCCCAGGAGAGTTAATTAGGTCTTTCTAATATATTTGTTCATCAGAAAGATGCACCACAAAGCACTCTACAAAATTATATCTATTTTACCTTTTCTTGTCACTCAGTCAATATAACTCTTGTAACAAACTTTGGGTTTCAAGACTATTACAGCATAACACATTTAACTGCAAAATTTCTCAGTTACAATCACATCCTTCAGCTGTGGAAGGGTAATCAAGACGAAATTTATTGATAATTTTTATTTGGATTCTAACAAACCAGAGCATCCCAGATTAACTTTTTAAGAAAGTGTGTTGTCCTATTTTTGGATGGGGGGGAAACGTGCTGTATTTTGAAGGTCAGTTATGACAGGAAACAAAAGGTTGAAGTCATTCTCATGGCAAAGGACAGAATATGGTGACTGATGAGGTATTCTAAGTGGCAATATGAGTATCCAGATTCATTGAGTTTTAGGAACTGCTTGGAATGGAAGACTCAGCAGGGAACTTCCATGTGGTGAGTTGCTGACTTTGAAGTCACTGTGTCCTAAAACAAGTGAAAGCAGAAAGAAGAAAATTGTAGCTGAATTAGAATAAATTAACTCCACCTAAGAAGTGATGGCAGTGGCTGTTCAGTCACGAGAGACAGAAATTGAAGGAGCTGAAGGAAGTCTATGGGATGAGAGTAGCTGGGAGCAGTCACATCTGTGCCCATGTGCAAGGAGAAATCCATGGAGAGGTAATGGATGGGAAATCCAACAGAAGGAACACAGTGCCTCAGGGTATCCTTTGGATACTGATGTCTCGGAAGAACAAGCTGAAGTGGGTGAATTTTCAAGACTTTGGTTATATTTATATATATAACTAATCTTATTTCAAGTGATACTTATCAGACTTAAGGGGAAAACTCTCATATATTTGCAGTTCTGCTGATGTATTTTTCCCTGAAAAATTTTAGAAATATACTGGACAGGACTGTCTCATGTTATATCAGCTGTATATTGCTATGTATGCCACATTTCTACCTATGAGTGAAAACACATCTGTTGTACTACACTTCAGTTCAGACATGTTCTTTTGCAGATGTGCAATGACTGACTCTCTTCTCCCTTACTGGCTGTAAGACATCCTTTATCCTTTCAAAGCTTTCGCACATTCATTTTTGTAAAAATAGAGAAGGTATTTAACAATGTAAATATTGCATATGTAAAGATTTTAGAAGTGTTTTTTGCATAATTTGCAAAGTATTGAAGTGCTTGGGAAAGATCCCATATGTAGACAGCCTGTAAATATCTTGTCTTCACTGCATGAATCTCACCCCTCAAAATCCTACTTGGGGATTCGTTCACCCTACACTGGTGAGATAATTCCACTGATTCTGAATGTTGACCACACAGGAACACCTGAGTGAAGAAGTACCATTCACTGTCAGTAAATCTTTCAGAATCATAGAATCATTAAGGTTTGAAAAGACCTCCAAGATCATTGAGTCCAACCTTAGATGGAATATCACCTCTCCTACTAAACCATATTGTGAAGTGCTGTGTCTACTCATTTTTTTGAACCTCTACAGGGACAGTGACTCCAGCACTTCCCTGGGGAGCTGTTTCAATGCTTAACCCCTCTCTCAGTGAAGAATTTTTTCCTAATATCCAAGCCAAACTTTCCCTGGTGAATGATGCCTTCAATAGTTATCTTTAGTTTTTAAAACAAAAAGGGGAGAAATGAACTATGCAGTTTTGTTCTCCTTATAATCTTCCCATAGCAATCCAGACCCTCATCCTCTAAGAACTCATTATTGCCCTCTGCCTTTTTTGCTCAGGAGATTCCTGCCACAGAGAGATCAGTCCTTCAGGTTCTCTCAGAAGAACAGAGTAGGGAGGTAGATCCTTTTGTTTAATCAGAGTGTCAAATGTTACCCGCTTTTTTGATGTCATTGTACCCTTGAAGTTTATGGTTTGTTCCTCTGAAGGTTCAACACCCTAATTGCTTATCTTCATATTCAGGTGCCAGTGGTATTTGGTTCTCTATCTTAGGGTATTTTCTTTGCTTGGTTATTTCCCCATTAACCAAAGCTTTAAATATCCTGAGTCAGTAGTTTCTTCAGTAATTACTTACAGCTTCTGTGTAATATGTTACTGGACACTTAAGAGAGAGACACCTAAAATATTTTACCCAGAAACCTTTTGCTCTTTCATGAGGGAGCTCTATACTGGCAGGAATAGAAAGTAAGGGGTTAAACATGGGGGAGAGGATAAGCTTAGAGAACGGGACTGACAAGGAAACTAAAGGTAAAGTGCAACTACTCTAAATTTGAGGCTCACAATCATCAGAGTTTCTGTTCTTTCTCATAAAAGAATGTTTTATCCCTTCCAATAACCACTCAGCACTGTCTTACCTTTGTTCTCATCTTGACTTGTTTTTACATTAAAAAAAAGCTTAAATAAGGTTTATTTTTTATAAGTAGTAATTATACCTTATTTAAACTAACCAAAGGTCAAGCTCATTGACATCCCTTTTACAATACACCAGCGGGTGGTCATAACTTTGAAGACTGCCTTGCAGCTGTGGCAGAGCAGTATCTTTGTATTTCATTACTGAAAGGCAATTTTATTTTAAAGCCATTGGCTGAATATTTGCTTACACAATCTCTTTTAACATTTGTATTCAAATCTGTTGCTGATTAAATACATGAATTAAATGATCAGGTGAACAACCTTTTTTTTATATATATATTGGGGATGTACAGTCTTTTTCTCTCTCATTGAGATCAATCTGTTAATAAAGTATGTATGGTGAGGCTCTTGCCAAAAGACTGTTCTTCCTCCTCTTCACAAGCCTCCTGCAGGAGTTCACCCTTCAGTCACCCCTCAGTTCCTTGCTATTAGTTACATTACAGATATATGTGGAAAGACTGACATTCTCTGTGCCTTTTTACCCATTCTGGGAAGGGGGAGTAAAAATTAGATCACTCAGCAAGACACAGGCCTTGGGCTTTTTCCAGGACACATTCCAGGTAGGTGAAATGACCTGGTGTTTCCTTCAGAGCCCCTGGGACAGCAGCACACTCAGGCTAAGGCAGTACATTAGCAGGTTGGTGGTAGCTCCTCCTCCAGTCTCCCAGCCATGTGCCAGGGCTCTGTTCCCTCTGGGTCTCTGCTCTCCCATCCCTGGGGGACCGACCCCTCTGCCTTTGGTCATATCTCTACAGGGATCCTCATGCTTTTAGGAGAGAAGGACGAGGGGCTCAGCCTGGGCACCCTCCCAGAGCCTTCACCTTCTTGCCTCAAGACCACCTACAGCTTAGTGCTAAAATCTTCCACACACTGTTCTTCAGGCTGTGGCTCAGCTTCTCTGGCCAGTCTCAAGGAAAACACTGGATGGTTTCTTCTCCATGGCTGCTTCTTTTAACACCTCCTTCTCTGCTGCTCTCTCTCAGACTCTAAGACACGAGTCAGACCGTACCTCAGCCCTCTTTCCTTACCCAGCAGAGGACATCTTTTCTCACTGTTGTGTCCAGTTCTGGGATCCCCAACATGAAAAAATACAGACAGATTGGAGAGAGTCCACCGAAGAGCCCCAAAGATGCTGAAGGAACTGCAGCATGGGAGGAAACCCAGTGACATGGAACTGTCCAGCCTATAGGAGAGGAGACTCAGAGGGATCTTACCAGTCTGTATAAACACCTGGAGGAAGGATCAAATAAATCAGAGCAAGACTCTTTTCAGTGTGTGCCCAGTGCCAGGATCAGCAGCCATGGGCGCACACTGAAACACAGGAGGTTCCTCTGATCATCAGGAAACACTTTTTCACTGTGGGAGTGACTGAGCACTGGTGCACGTTGCCCAGAAGGTTGTGGAGTCTCCTTCCTTAGAATCACAGAATTGTTTAGGCCCTTGGAGATATTAACAACCTGTCTGGACATAGTTTAGGGCAACTGGCTCTTGGTGGCCCTAATTGAGCAGTGGGAGAATTCCAGTCCCTTCCAACCTCAACCATTCTGTGATTCTGTGATTTGAAATTCCCAGCTAATTCAATGGAAGCCAAACTATGCCAATTCCTAAGCATTTTTACAAAACACAGCTCTGTGCACCACTCCCTTGGGCAGTGGTGTTTTGACTTCAGTTTTAGAATACCGAGACTGTGCCTGTACTAATGACAAAAACTTAATCAGTAACCTGGACAGCATGCAGAGCTTATGACTTTTATATCCAACACCAGGTCAATGACCTGCACTTCTCCATGTTCTTGGACTTTCATACTTGGACACTGAGCTACTCTCACCCAGGTACATACTTGGCTTCCAAACATTTACCTCCTCCATACCCTCCTGAGGGTTCATAAGCAAGCACAGAGGGACAGAACAGAACCTGTCACAAACTGCAAGAAAAACATCTGAGAAACAGGTTTATGGACTAGCACAAGAATCTGTCACGGGAAGTTTTTGCAGAAAGACAGAGATCCTGAGTCCACATTTTCTCTTTTCTCTTCTGTGCTGAACTTGGCTGATTAGAAATGGAGTGGAGCAGCAGCATTTCCATTGCTTTAGTCTTCATCCTGACTGTTCTATACATTTTGAAAATAGGAGGTTTCTGGGACAACAAGCAGAAAAAGAACTTTCCTCCAGGACCAAGAGCATTACCTATCATTGGAAACCTTCATTTGTTTGATTTAAAGAGACCCTACAGGACTTATCTACAGGTAATCATTTTCTTTTCTATTGCTCCCATAACTGCACATATCACCGAGCCCCACAGACCAAGATGTCAGAGTTTCTCCTGGCACATGGTCCTTTAGCAAGGGACTGGACATGGTGATTTGAACAGAAAGAAAACTTTGAATGCAGCAAGATTTACTCTTTACTGCAATAATTGTCTCCATGCATCCATATTTGAGCCTCAACTCTCAAATTAATAACAAGTGCACACCTTATTTTTTGGTAATTTTGAGAAAAAGGCAGCTGAATAAGGACTGATTTTGATTTGTGTTCTAACTCCTGCTTTCCACTGATTGATGTGCCTGGAGCTGTGACTGCAGCTTCTTGCCTCCACTGATTTATCAACCTTTCTCATCTCCCTTTCCTCCTCCCTTCATCAAAGGCTGAAAATAACTCTATACACTTAATAATTCAGGGCCAGCAGTTGCCTGAATAATAAATCTTTTTGTTTTCCTCTAGTGCTTTCTCTACCCAGTTTATTGCAGGGCTTTCCTGACTTTCAGTCAAAGGCTTCAATGAACCCGCTGCTTTCTTAGAGATTTTTCTGCTTCAACATTGAAACTCCACATCCTCCTTGCTGATGATTTGGAAAGGGATATTTGCACCTGTATATCTGTGTGTGTGTTGGATCCACAAATCAAAAGACTGCTTAGATGCAATATCACTGTATGTGTTTTCAGGTCAACAGAACCAACACGTCTCTGCTGTAATCCAGTGATTCCATTCTAATGCAGGAGGTTGGTTCTCTGGCTTGAGTACAATTCAGATATGTGCCACTGCTCCTGTTATTTCATAGAATTAGCTCTGCTTGCTTACCAGTGTTTGAACATTTTGCACATTGATGCTAAATAATTGCCTTCTGTTTCTCTCTGCAAACACACAAGAAAATAAGTGCAGTCAGGAAAACCCCCTCCAACTGTCAAAAGAATCAGGAGCAATGAGTTATATAAAAATAAATCTACCTGTACCAGCCAAAAAGTACCATATTGTCCCAGAGACAAAGTCATGGTGGATGCAGTCATGCATAAAAATTTTGAATTAATCTAATGCTAAATCCTGGCCCAGAAAACAAACTGGAGTTTTTTTATACGATAATGGTAGCAAAAGTTAAGCAGGTTTAGCCTGTGACCAAAATAAACACAGCAGCATAGAGGTAAGTATGAAAACATGAGTCAAAAAACTGAATTTACAGGGGTTTCTGGGGGAAGACAGAGCTGTCAGCAGTCCTTGGCTGCTCTGGTGTTTCAGCTGTTGGCACAGTTTAGCACAGTGGGACTTCACTCCCAACTGTGTCATTTGGTCATTAACCATCACAGTGTCTGACACATTCACATCATTTAAATCAATTCTCTTTTCCTGTACTTGGGAATATATTTAGCGTGGTAGGAACTCAGAGGCAGGACAGGAAAAGAAGCAGCACTGAAAGGCTGGTGAATGTCCTCGTAAGCTGAAAAGGCTGTAAATCCCTCTTTTCTCCTGACAGCTGTCAAAGGAATATGGCCCAGTCTTCAGTGTTCAGATGGGGCAGATGAAACAGGTTGTGATATCTGGGTACGAGACAGTGAAGGAGGCTCTTGTAAACCAGGCAGATGCATTTGCAGAGAGACCTAAAATCCCACTCTTTGAAGATTTGACCAAAGGAAATGGTAAGCTTGTTTTATTTTATTTTTTTTATCAACTTGACTTACCCAGTATTTTTTTCTTCCCGTACACAAAGCAGAAGCTGGGATATCACTTTGGATCAGAGGCTGTAGAAGGCATTGGGAATAGGGAGCAATCTCCTCGACTTCAGTGCATTTGTGCAAATTTGAAACTACTGACAGTGACAACAAACCAGCCATAACTCTTAAAATAACCACAGCAACAGCTAAAGGATAGTGTGACACTTTCAGAATCAGGGACACCCCCACCACAGAAGCATTTCTAGCTCTCATGACATGACTCTGGACTTGTGGGTTTTTTGGCATATGACAGAACATTTGTATTATACCACTGCTTGTCATTTCAGGTGGTAAATAGTGCTTTTAAATTCTGAATATGGCAAAAGAATGGAACAGACAGAACTGGGGATTTATTTTAAAAGGGGACAGACTGTATACCAAGTTGGGTTTCAAAATGAAAATTTCATACCCAAACGTCGTTCTAATTTATCATGAGAATTTCATATTTACATCTCCAAAGATTACACTCTTGGACAAAGTCAGGAATAATTCTGTGCACATTCTGACAGCTGCAATTTTTTAGCATATTATTGCATGTAAGCTTTCTTTTCACTTGACTTTTCTCTTTGAAAAAAAAAAAAAGCAGAGCTGAAATCATTAGTTATGTAGTAAAAATTTCACTGGAAAGAAAAGGCTGATTGTGGAGGTTTTAAGATTCTACCTGAATTTTGAAGACATTTGTGCCTAATCCGTTTTCTCCAGAAATCATCAGACATATCTCAGTTCAACTCCACTTCCAAACTGTGATGATCAGTGGTTTAAACTTGAATTTCCAGTGTTATCTTTTGTTCAGTGACAAGTGTCTCTTAAGATTTGATTAAATCCATCTTAAATAGTTCATCCTTTTCCTTATGCAGCAAAGCTATTGTTGAGGACGGAAAATACTGAATACAGAGTTTTTTTCCTCAATTGGGTGTAATTTAGCTTTTAGAAGTGACTACTACTAAACAGCACCATTCTGTGTCTAGAAATATCAGTTATTTCAAATCTGCCAGCTTGAAATGTCTTCTTTGTGTCAGGGATTATTTTTGCTCATGGTGAAAACTGGAAGGTGATGCGAAGATTTACGCTCACAACCCTGCGAGACTTTGGGATGGGCAAAAGGGCCATTGAGGATCGAATTGTGGAGGAGTACGGGTACCTGGCAGACACCTTCACCTCACAAGAAGGTGGGTGGATGATCCTTTCTTCAGACCTATAGAATCAAGGAATCATGGAATGGTTTGGGTTGGAAGGGACCTTAAAGATCATCCAGTTCCAGCTGTCCTGCCATGGGCAGGGACACCTTCCACTAGCCCAGGTTGCTCCAAGCCCTGTCCAACATGTCCTTGGACACTTCCAGGGATGGGACAGCCACAGCTTCTCTGGGCAGTCTCTTCCTGTGCCACCTCTAAGGTTTTGTTCAAGTGCCCAGAGAACTTCTGAACCTTTTTAAGTTCAGACCTTTTTAAGAAATGTTCTTCAGGCTGAATCGATTTGATGAATTTGGCTCCTCTGGCATTTTTGTGCCATTGTGTGGTATTCTGACACTGAATAATAATCAATAACAGCAATCAATCACAGCCAATAAAAAGCAATAATTAGAATTAAATTTACATTTACAAATTACATACCTTGCCCCAATGTAATATATTCCTTTGTTCACTGTTTAGGAAAGCCTTTTGATGCCCGTAAATTAATTAATGCAGCAGCTGCCAACATAATTGTGTCAATACTGCTTGGAAAACGATTTGACTACAAAGACTCCAGATTTGTGAGACTTATAAATCTGACCAATGAAAGCGTGAGGCTTGCTGGGAAACCTTCAATTACGGTAACAATAAACAAGTTTATGTTGTTCCACTGGATGCCAAAGTATCAATACTGGTAGTCAGTGTCTTCTCTTAAACAGGAAAATCTGAGACCTTGAGAGATAATAGGTTTATAAAGCATTTGCTTGGCAAAACAAACCTTGGGAGACAGGCTGGGAATCTTGATGCTCAAGAATCAAACTCCCAGTGTCTCAAAAACATCCTTAAACTACACTTTGAAGAATGTTAATGAGGAATAAATAGTCTCTGATACTTTCATGCAATACTGCCACACACCAGATTCTTTTCTGTTCCTTTAGGCTTTGAAAAAGATAAAACAAACAAACAAAAAAGTTAGTGGAAAAGCAGGTTAAAACAATAAAAAAGTTGCTGGACAACATTTTCATATCCATGGTGGCAACTTGCAGCTGTTTGAGTCTGACGTCTACATTACTTCTGCAAAACAATAATTTGGGGCTTAGAATTTTCCTTGTATTCAGTGGCCTCTGATGGATTTTCTACCATGAGTTAGTTTTTCATATTCTAAAGAACAAGATATTAATGTTAAGTTTTGTCTTTTTATATGCAAAATGGGCACAATATTGCCAATGTGTTTCTTTTGTGTTTTCAGACCTCTGGCTTGTAATTTCTAACAACATCCACCCTTGCAGGTGTACAATATCTTCCCATTCCTTGGATTCCTCCTAAGGGCTAAGAAGACTATTATCCAAAACAGAGCTGAATTTCAGGATTATATACAAGTTACTTTTGTAGAAAATCTCAAAAACCTGGACAAAAATGATCCAAGGAGTTTTATTGATGCTTTCCTGGTTAAACAGCAGGAGGTAACTGAAACTTTTCTCATTCATTCCAACTTTCATTGTTCTATGAAGACACTTAAACTTTCCTTCCAATCCCTATAATTACAGCTAAATTTCTTTAGGGAATCTGCCTTTGACAAAACACATACAACAAAGTGGTAGAGTTGAACAGATATTTCACTCTGTTGCAGTTCCATTTACCCTTATTTATTTTCTTCACACTGCATCAATATATTTACAGAGGTTGCATCTTTTCATCTACTCCCTCTGTTGTCCCAGCCCTTATGGCTCTTTTAAAAATATAATGCATTGCAGAACAAAATCACTGCCTGGGCTTTACTGGGACTCTTATTTGGGGTCTCTGATATATCTGGGTTGCCTTCTCCATGGAGAAACTAGCTCCATTTGCAGCTGGCCCCAGCAAATACAGAGATCATGCAGAATATAAAACCTAAGTCAGCATTATTCTCCAGGTACAAGCCCAAAGCTCTCGTTTACTTCTTTAGTAAATATTTATCTACATAAATTGTGTTCTCACATGGAAAGCTTTACTTTTTCATCCTTTTACCTCGATCACTTTTTTTCAGGAGAAATCTACTACCAATGGGTACTTCCATAATGAAAACTTGCTACCCTTGGTGAGCAATTTATTTACTGCTGGTGTTGAGACAACGTCCACCACACTATACTGGGGTTTTCTGCTGATGCTCAAGTACCCTGACATTCAGAGTAAGTGGTTTTAGAACACATACTGTTACACTGAGGAACAAAATGTGAACCTGGAGGGTCAACATATCTGTTAATACACAGCTACAAAAAGCCAAGATTCCCAGTTAATTATAGTCTAGGTAGTGCTGTGTCCTGTGGCTCAGACCATGAGGGGCACACTAGTCAACCTACCAGCAGATTATAAAACAGAGTTCATACAGGCCAGGCCCTTTGCCCAGGAAAATCTCACTAATTAATAAGACAAGCTGTTCTGTGTTGGCCAATGAAATTGTTCCCGGTTTCCCTCAGAAACGAGCTGTTGATAAACCAAAGGCCTGTGCAGGTGTTAAATGAGGCATTAGATACCTGAGAAGCTTCAGGGAATTGCCCTTTGTCTGCCATCTCCACTCCAGTTGATGATACAGGGCTGTTTGAAGTAAAAATGCTTTTTTTGAGACATCTCCTGGGCAGAGCAAGAACTTTACATAGAAAAGAGGAAAGTAAAAAAGCCTTCAGGTTTCTTGTTGGTAAAGAAACAAACAAGGACTGTAGTCCTGTTTGTCTTCCATTATTTCTAAAAGGAAAAAAGATTTAGGAAGAATTTATGATTTTCACTGATTTTTACACTTTACATCAATGTAGCACAGTGTGTCTCAGGGATGAATGAGATCTTGCATCTTCCTCATACTTGATTCTTTCCTCAGGAAAGGTCCACGAAGAGATAGATCAAGTGATAGGGTCAAACCCCCCCCGGATCGAGCACCGGACTCAGATGCCATATACAGATGCTGTCATCCATGAAATCCAGAGGTTTGCCAATATCCTGCCATTGGATCTGCCTCACGAGACTACTGCAGATGTCACCCTCAAAGGCTATTTCATTCCCAAGGTGAGATCCCTTCAGGGTGGATTTTTTCATCACTTCTTCTTTCTCAAACCTAATGAATGTCATAAATATCACCATCTAAGGAGTCACATAGAAGCATCAGAATAATCTTTCTCTAAGCTGGCAGTCTTGTAGCTTCTTCACTGCCACCACAATATTTGTCCAGGGATTAATTCCACTGTCCTATTTTGCAGGGAACCTACATCATCCCCTTGCTGGCCTCAGTCCTGCACGACAAATCCCAGTGGGAGAAACCAGACACGTTCTATCCTGAGCACTTTCTTGATGCCAATGGGAAATTTGTGAAGAAAGATGCTTTTATGCCTTTTTCAGCAGGTGCTTTCCCTTTTCCATTTGCCTTCATTACAAGCAACTACTTTCTACAAGGGCTACTTGTGTTTTCTGTGACTGAAGTCTGGTCTCCACAGGATCCTTTCCATGAGGCCATTTCACACCCCAGGGTTCACAGATTCCTCAGGGGACACTTCTGATAACAGCGAGTACTCCCAAATGGCTGCTAATTCCTCCAGACTCTGGATGTTACTGGTGACTCAGTATTCAATGATTATAAATTGATGCCTAAAATGGAAGAACTTTCTAGACAATATTAGCATAGATAAAATAGAGAGCAGATTTTGTTGAAAATTAGAATTAAGGAATTCAGTACATTTCCATACATTCCTCCCCAAAATGCCAGCATTTAGATTAAGGAACAGAAGAAACCATCACCAGTTGGTGCTGTTATCATACCTCTGAAGACCAAGTTTCCACTCTCTCTGATGACTTTTATACTCAACACTTTTAAAAGTGTTCTGGATTCCCACTGTCCTTTCTCCAAATAAGAGCTGCTCAGTGAGTTTTTTCTCTTCCAACTATTGCAGAGCAGCCCCCAGTGACTCTCTTACGGTTGTTCTGCATTTCGTTCCAGGGCGCAGGATCTGTGCTGGGGAGACTCTTGCCAAAATGGAGCTGTTCCTCTTCTTCACCAGCCTCATGCAGAGGTTCACCTTCCACCCTCCACCCGGAGTTTCCACCACAGACCTGGACCTCAGCCCTGCTGTTTCATTTAATATCATCCCCAAACCCTATAAAATGTGTGCTGTGACACGTTCCTAGAACTCTAATCAGCATCTATTTGTTTCCAACATTTTAAATTCCTTTTCCATGACACTTGTCTTCTTAATCCTTTGATCAAAATAATTCTCAATTTAATGAAGGTTTCTAGTACTTCCAAACCAACATGATGTTCTTTTATTTATTGGGCAAGGACACAAATGAACCAGAAATATGAACTAATTTATGCCTCATAGATTAGCCTTTTGGATCACCTGATCTAGGTTAAATAATAAAGACCCTCAGTTTTCTTATTCATATTTGAGTTTTCACTTGGTAATTAATGTTTGTTGAAAGCATAGCTCAAAAAACATTCCCAAGTGCAGATTTCTCCAAAGAGTCACAGACCAGGTAAGCCGTGCCTAGCTTGTACTATCGTGCCTAAAGACAAGCACTGCAGAGCCTCTGTGGTGAATGTGGGATGTTCAGAGCCTCAGGGCTCTGTCACAGAGCCTTCTGTCTGAGAAGGGCTGTGTCACGTGAAAGGGGCGAGTTTAGATTTTTGCCTGTTGGTCCCCCCAGGAAAGTGGAGACCCTTGTGCCCAACCAGTCTGTCGGCGTCTCACAATGAGACCCTTCGCCAAAAAATTCCCGAGGTCAGAGGGGGCTTTTACTGCCCTTGTCAGGGGGACTTCAGCCAACACTGAAGACCCCTCAGCATGCCCTGCCCAAGTGTTGTTCACTGCTGGCACCCAAGAGGGCTCACTCTAACAATTCACAGAACACCACTCTTTATTAATACAAATTCTGACAGGTTAATAAGGTTCGTCGTTGTCAGCATTATTGTCTGGCTGCAAAGATGTGCTCTAAAGCAAATTCCTAATACATAAAATGAGCACAAGCTCTCGTCCTAAAAGCAATAGTTAGCAAGTGTAAAGCATAATTCTTTCCCAATAGGTGCCCTTGTGAGGGCAGGAAGAGACTGGTTCAGCCTGTCCACTTATCCACTTATACAATGACAGAAAAAAGGGGTTAGAAATGTCCAAGGATTCTGCTGTAGATATCCCAGAAAATTTTCATACATAAGAAATAATTCTTCAGTCAGAAGCAGCACAATTCCAACTTATTACAGGAAAACTATTACACTTACAACCATGGGTCAGTCATTTGGATTTGCCATGAGCAATTTTCCCTGAGCAGAGAAGTCATGAACAGTTAATATTTTCGATTTTAGGATTTCACAGGAAACTCTCCTTTGATTTCTGACCTCACCTAAGTTAATAAATTCCACCAAAGTGCTCCTGCAGTGCACAGAAGCTGATCTGAATGTAGATTTGTGAGGATTTGCTACAAGTGACATTTGGATAAAAAATGAAAAGGTGTGTGAATCACTCTGAAAAATGAGCAGGGAAGGAACTGGGCATTTGTGCCTTTTAGCAATGTTATTGATGGTATACTTGTCTCCAGGACATTACCCTGAGCTGGAAAGCCACACCTATGCAATGTCTTAGCTAAAGTGGTAGCCATGAGCCTGCTGTAACCCTTCCCCAGACGCTCTGGCAGAGTGTAATTGTGAATCATGGTGGCAAATTGGTCTGTCAGGCGCCAGGAGAGGCGATTCCCGTGTTCATCCAAGACACAGACACTGGGGAAGCAGCAAATGAGGTCAGCAAGGTACTTCTGGCATCTTGGGTTGCCTCCTCGTGACCAGGTTTTGCTGAGCAGGCCAGTGTGGGAGATGCCCAGGTGAGCCAAGGTCAGTTTGGGGTCCATCCTAAGAGACAGCACAGGAAGAGTGGGAGGCAGAAAGCTGTGCCCCTCAATTCTCCAAGCAACTGCACTACACTTAAAGTTGACTCCTCCAGCCAAATAGATTTCCAGGTCTGTATCAGAAAGGGGAATCAAAGTGATTAGACTGGAGATTTGGGAATAATTATAGAGGGCAGCACCTCTCCAGTTTTGGGGTGTTTTCTATAAGCTCCTGAATCCACTCAACACGCTCCAAAGGTATCTTATTCCTTTCAGGAAGAATGGAAACTATGTTAAGGAAG
>JAWWMP010000116.1:110940210-110952459 GCA_035047865.1 Dendrocincla tyrannina | reverse complement strand
CAAACACACTGTGAGGAAGTTTTTTATAGGAAAAACGGAGCCTCTGGTCCTCCTTCTCTTCTGCTCTGATGTCAGACCAGTATTTCACCATTAGAGGGATGTTAGAAAACTTAGATTCAAGGAGTTGTGGAAAGCTCCCTCTGTGAGAAAACCATTTTGTGGGAGTCCCAGATCCGTCTATTAAATCTAAGAAGGTTTGACATGGGGAAGTCAAAGGACATGGAAAGCAGACCTGAGGATCCCATGTATACATGATGAGGAGGGAGTGGGGAATATCCTGAAATATGAAAATGCAAGAGTGATTGATTAAAGAAAATCTTGGTGAGTCTTTAAGGTTCCTTCCTTACCAAGTAATTTCTCAGTCAGGTTTTTGAGCCAGTTACAGAGAAAGCCTAACAGTCCTCCTGGGATTTTGGATGTAAACGTACTTTTAGGAAATACATTACTATAGTAAAGACTTCAATAAATGACATGGAGTGCTTAGACATACTGAAGTTTGACATCTGGCAGTGTGCCCAGGTCTGAATGGATAACCATCTGGAAAGAGGATGCTTTCATATCTACCTGCTTGAATAAAGCCACAGTTCTGGATATTTCACATATTCCATCCTGGAGACCTGTGTATACAAAGATAAATATTAAGGCACTTCACAAATAAAGTGAGTTTGTTGAAAAAATACGTTTAGGTCTTGTCTGAGCTCAGCTTTCAAACACTGGCTCTCACTAAACCTCTAATTACACATTAATTACTGCTCAGTTCAATCTGTATATGGTCTACAGAATCCTATGGCCAGTAGCAAAATTAAACATCAATAAACATGCCTTCCTGACAAAGAAATAACTTCATTGATGTCAAAGCAGAACTTGAAATGGTAGCAGTGAATATGATATGGATGAAATTCAAAAAGCTAAAATAATTCCATATCCTAGGTCTTGATTTTTGCCTAAGTACAAAAAAACCTTTCCGAAGAGCAGAATGGCAGTTTACACTCCATGAAGACTTTATCTATTTTGCTTGCTCTAAACCAAGTAAGACTGGACTGTACCCTGAATCTGAAAAATTTGTCCCCAGTTGATGGCATTTTTGTTTTCCAGTAGCTCCCAGTAAGTCTCTATCTCCTTATAGAAAACTGTGTAAGCATTGGTATAATGGTCAAGGTCATCCATCTCATTCTGGGGAGAAAAAATATGTAAGAATTAAAAATTCTCCCCCTTCCCACACACGAATTTTTCACATTGAAATCAAAACTCCCTGAAAACCAACTCCAGAGATCTAAAAAATGCTTTGAACTTGAGGGTGGCTTCTTTCAAGACACGTTCACCAGCCGCTCTCAAGCAAAAGAGTAGAAATATCTATTCCTCGTCACAGCACCACATTAGCAGAAATCTGCAATGGTATTAAGTCCTCATGTACCTCAAGTAACCCAAACCTGCTGGCAGCTTCTTGAAACACTTACCTAATTCATGTTCAAAGTTCACCTCTGTTACTGCTGCCCAAAAACCCAAGGTTGCCAAGGTCAAAGTCTAAAGACCACAACAAAATCTGTTCTCTGCCCCTGAGCTGAAATAGCACAGCCTGGCCTCATAATGCTATTACACCCTCTCACACTCCAAAACAGGTTGGAAACACTCAAACTGCCAGCTGGGGACTGTCCATGTCCTGTGCTGACTCCTTCCTTGCTGGCTGTCCCAGAGACCATGACAAGGACTTAGTTGTACCCCATATGAACCTACAACAAGGGATTGTTATCTGAGCCTGGAGATGAGAAAGCATCCACAAAGTCATGCAGCTCAGAGATTGCCTTATCACAATGGACAGAGGCAGGGGTTATGGCAATGCCCCCTCAGAGACTCTCTTGAGCACAGTCTGCTATGAACTAAAGGAGTGCAGAAGGACCCTTCTTTCACCTTGTAGCTGCAGCTGCCCCACCATAAGGTCACTAATGTTCTCCTTTTTTTTTGTCTCTGTACAAAGGCTGGAAAGACCAAAGAATCCTTGGGAAGTTTGGTCAAGGGCATGAGTGCAGCTAAAATGTCTCTCTGCATAAACTCTGCAAGTTAATCTTCAGTCAGTGTAATCAGGATAATTGCCATCAATGGGAGTGTGTACTTCATGATTAAGTTTGTTTATACTATAATTCCTAGGCAGAAAATGTTTCAGGAAAAAGCAGTGTTCCCTATAGTGGGCTTTGTGCTGGCACCCACTGGGACGTCCTATGGCACTTTGTGGTTCCCACCTCCCTGTTACACACTTCCCAGATACAGCTGGCTCCATCCACAAAGCTCTCAGAAAGCTGAGAAGAAAGCTCCAATCACATTGGATGCACCTCTCAGAAACAAAACCCACATCCATCTACCTCCCTCTGTGGCCAGCTGATAAAAGCTTTGAAATCTGGCCATGAGTCCACCACCACTTCTGTCCTGAAGGGGTTCCCTTGGTTGATGTTCATCACAGCTCCATAAACCTGAAGGATGAAGAGTCAAGAGAAGGAAGACAGTTTGAGACATGCTAGAATGGCACCTGTGTTACAAACCAGAGACTGAACCAGTGACACAGAGCTGAAAGCTTCATACACACACACATGGTGTGGGTTGATACCTACCCACTGATCAGTAAGGTATAACACCATGAAAATAAACCATTGGCTGATCATGCCAATTCTAATCACTGTGGAGAGAAGACGAGTGTGCCTCTTTCTTTAATATGTGGACTTGGGTTAGTAATCAGGACCAAAGGATAAGACAGGCTGAGAGAGCTGGGGTTGTTCAGCCTGGAGAAGGAAAGGCTCTGGGAAGACCTTAGAGCACCTTTCAGTATGTAAAGGGACTCCAAGAAAGCTGGAGGAGCATTTTCCAAGGGTTTGGATTACAGGACAAGGGGAAATGGCTTTAAACTGAAAGAGGGGAAGTTTAGATTAGATTAGGAAGAAATTCTTGCCTGTGAGGGTGGTGAGGCCCTGGCACAGGTTGCCCAGAGAAGCTGTGGATGCCTCATCCCTGGAAGTGTTCAAGGCCAGGTTGGATGGGGCTTGGAGCAACATCAACAGGTGTCCCTGCCCACGGCAAGGGGATAGAACTAGATGAGGTTTAAGATCTCTTCCAAGGCAAACCATTCCTTGATTCTATGATATCTCAGATGTAGTCATCTAAACAGCAACTATCAGTCAGTCCAGAGGAAGCACGACCCTTTCCCTACAGCTTTGATTCCCTGGCAAACATCCAAAATCACTGATGGATATACCACAGAAAATTAAGATCAGTGCTGTGTTATCTTGAGGGACTCAGGGAAACTCCTCCTTAGCATTTTTTCCAGCTTCTGCAGCTTCCTGGAGCAGTTAAGTACCAGCATTTTTCTTGCTGGGAACACACACGAGGTATAAAGATTCACTCAAAAGAAAAAAAAAGATAATGTGGAGGAACTGAGTGGCACAATTGCTCATTTAATAAAATACAGTATCACCCACAAGTGCCCTGCCTCAGAATTTTCCTTTGTAAAACAAACAAAAGAATCTCCCAAACAAACAAAAAAAAAGTGTAACTTCACTTAAAAAGTACCACAACCTTCATTCTTTTACCTCTTAAATGTGTACCATTTCATCTTAAAAGCATTTGCTATAAATATTAACATTCCTTAAGAATTATTGCAGTCATTAAGCATCCACCTTCCTACTAGGCAACATCTTATGAACAGCCACCTCGGGATCACAGATCAGCAACCTGGTCTAGTGGAAGGTGTCCCTGCCCATGGCAGGAGGTTGGAACAAGACAAGCTCTAATGTCCTTTGCAACCCAAAGCCTCCTATGATTCTATGATTATATGTAGGTATTTACCTCCCTTGAAGGTTATACTCCATTTTCTCAGCACTTTCAATGGAAGAATTGCCTCTGTGTCACAGAGCATCTCTGTACATGCAACTATACCTAAAGGCAGCATCAGTACACGTTTGAATACGCAGCTGCTTTTACACAAGGACAGTTCTTAGAGCTTTATGCCTGGAAATATTTTCAGATTGGAAACAAGTTCAATATAGATAGATCACCTGATCAGTTACCTGCTTTCAGCCTTGGAGCTCCTCCTTCCAAAGTGCAACAACTTGAAGTGAGGAGACTATAAAATGCATCCACTTTGTGGCTGTTTCTGCACAGGGAATGATCAGAGTCCTTGTACGGAATCTTACATCTGTAATTTTATTGATCCAAATTGTTCTAAATTGGTATACTGCTCTTACAGGCTGTGTTCTTTTTTGGGGGGAGCATGGTAATAAAAGCCAGCCACACCTTCAGAGGAGGAGGGACTCTGTAAGAAAGTGTCACAAGGCTTATTCAAGAGCATAAGGCTCTGGAAAGGGCCTTTAATTTTTTCAGTTAATCTCTTTGCATTCATACCAGTGAATGATAGGCTTTGCACATACTTACAATGATCTCTTTTCTTCTCAGTGGGAGGGAAATTAGTCAACTTTCATTCTCTGTGCCAAGGTTCTTGCCCTGAGGTAAACTGAGACCAGAAAACCTAACCCAGCCCTGCAGCCCCAGACACCACTCTGAGGTGGGAGCCCTGTTCTCCTTTTGACTGAGTTTTCAATGGTCCCTGGCAGTCCAGTTTGATGTTAACCCATGTTGGCCTTTGGATTTGGGCTGAGTAACCTACAGTGTTGGGAGCGAGGCTTTTGAGCCAGTGCAGACGATTCAATGTGAATTAACAGCAAAGCTCAGCTTATTGAATAGTGTCTCTACAATTATAGTATTGTCTAAGTATACGTGCAATAGTATTATTGGTGCCACACACATAAGCAATCACTTATTGGCTAATGCTATAAGGCTGCTGTATCTATGACCTCATCCAGCCTGCTTCTAGTTCTCACAGACCTGCAAAGTTGTTTATCTTACAAGCACACAGAGGAGTCTAGACAAGGCCAAACTCCTTCTGCCCTGCTAAGAGATTTATAGACCTCGTTATATTCGTACACTACAGGACAAGGCAGAAGAGTCAGTACAGAAGGAATGTGCAAGTGTTACATGAGAGGACATGCAGATACTTTGTTTGAACATAAGAAAAGGTTGATGAGGGATACAGATTAATACTACTGATATATCTTAAGAAATCTGTAACTTACAACTTACCTGCTTGAAGCCAAAGTCAAATCACAGAAGTTCACACAGATTGATCAACAGTGAACCTGCTCCTAAGAGAAGTCCTCCAATCTCATCAAAACCACAATCATTTTGCAGCTCTGACAAAGTGTATCCAACGTCAAGAAAGTTAAGCTAAGATCACCTCCTAAACATCTAGGTTTATGTTTCTGGTTTATGTTTTTCTGTTTATGTGTGCATGACAACCCCAAGGTAACAACATCCTAAAAACAGCCAGCCTATCATAATTTTTTTAATTAATTAGTTTATCTGTACTTATCTATTCCTGTAATGCAGAAGCTTCTTCTTCCTTTACTGTTATTCTGACTTTCCTTTTGTGGAAGCTGCATTTGACTCCTACTTACTGACCTTCTCCACTTTATTTTGAAAGCAAAAAATTCAAAGAAAAAAAGTATCTATGTGGTTCAGGCAGTTCAGAATCCACATAGTAAATTGCTCACAAGTAAATCACCCTTAATGAAAGTAAAGCAGTACACCTCTACTCAGCAAAAATTAAGATAGCTGGCATGCAGGAAAATCATTAACCCGTAGTCTGGATTAAGGCACTTTTAGGTAAAGGCAATAAATGCTCCCCTTATCAAGTGATCAAAAATTTGAGAAATATTTCTAAATAGTTATGAGTGGGAAAATAGATTTTTTACTTCATTTTCATCCCCTGGTGCTGAAGAGTATCTGACAGTTAATGAAATAAAAGGTGAATGCACAACTCAGAGATCAGAGCTTTGCTCTATAATGTTCTAATCTGCTTTCCCCAAGCACCTGGATAAACTGGATAGGGGTTACTTTTAAGCAGTGAACATGAAAGTGTAAAACAAATCCTGTATATTTGACAAAAAATATACAGGATTCAATGCAATTCTCTGCCATGGAGCTTTCTTTATTAAAAAAGTAAGAAAACTGAACAAGGGATTTACAACTGCATATCAGATAAGCATATTTTTACAATATGTTCCAGGTTTAAAGAGGATTAAAATCTTACTTTGCTAAGAGATTCTGCCCTCAGTGATTTACTGGTATAGATACAGAAGTGACAAAAAAGTGCAAATATAATGGAATAGTTGCCTAATTCTACAAAAATGCCCAAATAACCCAGGATTCATTTCCCTCCCTTCTAAGACCATATATATCATCATTAGAAGTCATCACAAGTCCAAACCCCAAAAAAACCCTTGATAGATGACATAAATCACTGGAGTCCCAGAATGTATCTACAGATTTATCTAACAGCATTCATAGAAAATGTTTTAATAGAAATTCAGCAGCCACAACAGCTAAGCCATTAGAAAGAAAAGTTTCCATGCTCAGCCTCTTGCTGCTCTACATTAACAGAGTGCTGGCCAACATTATATCCCTCAAAGGAGATTCCAGCTTCTCAAAGCAAGTCCACCTTCTCATAGGTCTTCTCAATGAGGGTTAGCAAGTTCTTTAAGTCAGCTGACTGCTGAATAGTATTCATATCCTTTAAAAGACCTTCCTGGTTCTTTGTCTTCAAAATTTCTTCCTGAAGAAGGAAAGAATGATAGACAACCAATGAAAAGCAGCTTTTGTCGAGTGCAACAGGAATTTCACTTTCATGCAGCCCAGCTACAGCCAAAATAAAAATAAAAAATAAAGATTCAAAGACAGAGAATAAGTCTTTCCTCCAGCTGTTATAGAGATATATTTCAGGTATGATCACAGGTTCCCCAGGACCACAGGTTTTTCTAGGAAGAGTCAAGTGATCCTTTAAATCATAGAATGATTTAGTTTGGAATGGACCTTGAAGCTCATCCAGTTCCAAGCCCCTTGCCATAGACAGGGACACCTTCCACTAAATCAGGTTGCTCAGGTCCCATCTAACCTGGCCTTGAACATTTCCAGGGATAGGGAGGGTTTCCAGGGTTTTGTTCTGCTTTTAAAACATAAGTGCATATTGTTTCCAATGAAAAGAAAGAAAAAAAGGAAAAAGAAAACCTATTCAAATTTTCTGAATTTTCAGAACTGCCCCCTCTGACAGAAGTGATAAAAGCACATTTTGTTGTCTTACTACTCATAACCAAAACATCTCTGAAAAGACATTATATAATCCACACTCACGTGCAAAATGGGTGCCTGGAAACTGTGCTTGGGGAGTTCTGGAAGGTGGAGTGCTCCACTGCCATTTTCCTGGAATACCTAGAAAGGGAAAAAGTGCGAGAAAAAAAAAAATAATCAAAAACCCCCAAACATCAGCCACACAAGTAGGAAAATAACCTGACTGTCATTATCCAACTTCTGAAAACTAAACTTCTTAATTTTGCAACTAAAGCGGGCAGGATTGAAAAGATCCATTCCCAAAGGCAAATGAGGCCTTCCTTAGATGACATTCCCTTAGAAACAGCTTATTTAGGACAGCTCTGGAAGTTAGCCCATTCCTCTAGTTAGAGTACAGAAGTATTTATGGGAAATACCTTCCTGGCTTCTTTTTCATCTTTCTCTAACTCAGTCTTGAGCACCCGGATTTTGTACTGCAGCTGCTGAACAGTTTCCTCGTTGCGCTCTGCTGATCGCTCAGCTTCAGTTATTTCTTCCTAAAACAAAACAGACACAAAACCAGAACAATATTTACTTTAAAGATGGTGAGTCTTTTGCACAGAACCATCCAGAAAGAGACACTGCTTTGCAGCAAAGGTGGGTGATGATGAGCAGAGGACGCTCCTCCACAACAGCACAGGCACAGCCAGCCGTGTCTTACAACATACTCTGCAGCAGCAGCTGGGTCAGGTAATTTCTTCCCTTCCTTGCCTTTCATACCTCCAGTTGTGCCAAAGATTCCTCATTTGCCTCAAGCATTTGTCTCTCTGCCATTTGAAGGCTCGGGATATTCTTCAGGCTGCCCAGCTTCCCCGGAGGCACCTTTAAAGTCTTCAAAACTCTCAGCACCCTTAAACACAGAACATGAAAGCATCATTTGTTTGGAGTACTTGCAAACCTAAAAGAAAAGTGATTAATGACTTCTCTGGGGAAAAACTAAACTCAGTTTTTCCCAATTGCTGCCAGTGAAGTAAATGGCTCCAGACAGGAAGAAAAGCTATCTTGAATTGCTTTTCAAACTCATGTGGAATAGAAATATAAGGAAGCAACTAGGAACAAGAAATCCCACCATTCTCACCTTTGCTACTGCACTGCCCTTGTGTGGTTTCTATCCCACTGGTCAGTACACTCCCAGACTGTAAACTGACTCATTTTCCTAATATTTCCCCAGTTCTGACCATTCTGCTTTTCAAAGTATGTTCTAAAAGCAGCATCTTTAACTGCTTCCAAACAACGATCATTTTAGTAAAATCTGGAAATACTTTGATGAAACATGATGTACAGCTTTATATCAGAGGGAGAGCTTTACCTTGCCCTCAAAGCATGGTACAAAGCAACAGGGTAAAAGAAATCTCTCTTTTTTTTTTAAACTTTATAATTTCATACCTTTTCTTCAGTATATTGAGGTGCTCCTGAACATCATCTTTTTCCTTCCTCTGTTGGCACAAAACTGACCTGGAAAGAAAATAGAGGCAGAATTCCCATCACAAAGCCTGCAAGCACAGAGAACGTCAAATGAAGTGAACCCAGTCAGAACTTCTCTAGGTAAAAATTACAGATTTCAGATAGAAAGTGTTATAGTATTCTGGAAAAAATTATATACAGCAAGCTATATTGCCCAAAAAAGCTCCAAAGCATTTGCAGTTCAAGCATTACAACGGTTTTTACTTTATTCCTTGTAGAAACAAAAAAGAACCACCAGGATATTTGGCACTTACAGTACTACTGAATCCACTACAGTTTCCAGGAACTGCCTACTGCTCTCTGAGAGAGTCTGCCAAGATTCTATTGCTGCACTGGATAGCTTCACCCTTTTTGAAGAACCATTTTCTCCTGTTAAAACAAAGGTAAAAAAGGAAAAGAAGTGATTTGTCAAACCTGGATAGACAGTTTTGTGACTCAGTTCAGTCAGATCAGAGTCAAAGAAGGAACAGTTCAGATTTAACAGGAAAGAATAGGATCCTACCTACAGGGGAATAGTCCCTCTGTTCTTTAACTTTCCTTTTCACTGTCTGAGGGACCTGCTGAAGAGAAAAGTTTACAGCAAATGTGGCAATTTTGAAACATCCTCTGCTGTGCAAACATCCACCAACTATGAACCCATTATGTTACTGTCTGGCAGAAGTCCTTGACACTGACCACAAGAAAAAACCTTTTTAGAACTGTGCAGCAGTAATTCACATCAAGCAGGCTAAGGAAAACTCTTCCTAATTCCTCCCATTCCAAAAATGAGGTAATGAAACAAATGCACAAGATGTTTGGCTGTTCAGCCACATCTTGAGATCATGTTGTTCATTCCTAAGTTCAGTGGCTGGGCAAGAAAGCCTGTTGGAGAATCCTGTCCTGAGGCACGCAGGGAATATTTTCCAGAGGTAAATAAACTGAGTTGAATGAACTCTGACTTGATGCTATTCAGCAGCTCTTCACGGCTGCACAGTTTGCCTTTTTATTCACGAACAGGTAATGCTTCCCTCTACTTGTGACAGGCACAGTAGCACCCAACTAGGAATTCTGAAAACCAGAAGGCTGCTCAAGAGTTCACACTGGGCATTTACTCAAGCTACATTTAGTTACTTAATTATTCTCTACAAATTCCAGTTTAAAAATGGGCAATAATACATCTATTTTTTTCCCTCCTTTGGTTACTTTTCTACCTTGTTTCATTCAAAATAATGAGTACCTGTCTTTTTTGACCTTGTTTTCTTCCTTCTCCATCTGTTCCCTTTTTTTTGCTGGAAGACTTTTGTTGATTTTGAGATTTAAAAGGGTTTTTTGCCCATCTCCCACCAGTGGTCTCTCCCTTTTTGGTGGAAGGTGTGTGGCGGGGTTTCATTATCTGCGAACCAGTGGGAACAGGAGGAAAAGACAAAATTAAAATCCAGCAATTATAATCCATACAGTATAAACCACAAATTAACAAACTGATGAAAATCAGGCTCAATTCAGTAAGCCCAAAATGAGCCTAAGGGAGCCCAAGTATTTGGATTTTGCTACCTTAAATCTTCTATATTTACCTAAGTGCAGGACCACTAAAAAAGCCCATTTGCCTTTCAGACAAGCTCTTATGTGTTTCACATTTGTTTCTGAAGTCAGAAGGAAGCACGACTGTATGTCAAAGAGCAGCAGTGGCAAAGCAACAGAACAGACCTGAAAAAGCCTAATTTGTTCTTAAAGGTGTAGTAGAAAATTCTCTGTTTTCATAAGACCCCACTGCAACACCGTGTCCAGCTCTGGGACCCCCAAAATAAGAAGGACATATAGCTGTTGGAGCGAGCCCAGAGAAGGCCATGGAGATGCTCCAAGGGCTGGAGCCACTCTGCTCTGGAGCCAGGCTGGGAGAGCTGGGGGGGGTTCACCTGGAGAAGGGAAGGATCCAGGGAGACCTGAGAGCACCTTGCAGAGCCTAAAGGGGCTCCAGGAGAGCTGGAGAGGGACTTGGATGAGGGAAGGAAGTGACAGGATAAGGGGGAATGGTTTTAAGCTTACAAAGAATAGGTTTAGATTAGATATTACAAAGAAATTCTTGGCTGTGAGGGTGGTGAGGCCCTGGCACAGGTTGCCCAGAGAAGCTGTGAATGCCCCATCCCTGGAAGTGTCCAAGGCCAGGCTGGATGGGGCTTGGAGCAAACTGGGATAGTGGAAAGTGTCCCTGTTTATGGCAAGCGGGTGGAATATGATGATCTTTAAGGTCCCTCCCAACCCAAACCACTCTGTGATTCCATGGCTTATCTTCCTAAAGCAGTTCAGTGCAGTCATCCAACTACCAAAACTTTCTATTGTAACCCCTGACCACAACAGCCCTTGCTGCAGTTTGAAGCCATAGTTTCTTTTCTTACTTACCACCAAGGCACACAGGGGGGAGCAGCCACAGCACCCCATAGCCCTTCCCTCCCCTGAACAACACGACCCAACACAGGTGCAGTTTTTGTCTCGCCCCACCAAAGCCACTCTCCCCCCTCACTCAGAGGCCCTGGCACAGCTCACCAGGTGCCTGGTGCGATTGACACCAGATAAACAAGCACCACGCCAGGCAAATAAGCCAGGTAAATAAGCCCTATAAGAGGTACGTAAGCCCTAAATCGGGCAAACAATCAACCTAAAAGATAGATAAGCCCTAAACAGGGCAAACGAGCCCTGTCTTCCCCCTCCTCCAAAACTGTGGGACAGCCTTGGCAACACATCTTAAAGCTGAGGTGAGGACTACAACTCCCGGCATGCGCTGCGCCCGACGGCTGAGCGCGCTAAGCGCGCGATGGAGCGGTGCATGCTGGGAGTTGTAGTCCTCCTTGCCGTAAACCCCCAAACGCCCGCTCCCGCGCCACTGCCGGATAACACCTCCACAAAACCCTTCCCCTCACCCCGCCCCGACCCTCACCGCCCCGGCGCTGCCTCCTGTTGTTATTCTTCTTCTTCTTTTTCCTCGGCGCTCCCTCCTCAGCGCGCCGGGCCGTTACCAGCCAAACCCGCGCTCCCCGCGCGCACGCGCACTGACGCTCCCGCCCGCCGCGCATGCGCGGGGGCCGCGCGCTGACGGAGGGGCTGGCGGCAGGTACCGGTACCGGGGGGGGGGTGCTGTCATTATCCATTATCCCTTATCCCTTATTCCTTATTCCTCTCTTTATTCCTTATCCCTGCCCTTATCCCTGTCTTTACCCCTGTCCGTGCCCAGAGCCCCCAGCCCTGCCCCGACCCGCCGTGCCAGCCCCCGCGTCCCCATTGGCCGGCCAGGGGGCGTGTGAGGGGCGGGCGAAGGGGCGATGGGCACCGGGCCTTGGTGTGGCCTCAGCCCGGCTGAGGGTGCTGAGGGGGGACAGACACAGGGAGGCTGTGGGGGAGCTGTGGGAGGCTCAGCGAGGGACAGTCCGGGGGGGGACAGTCCGGGGGTGCCTCAGGAACAGCGTTGCCAGCAGGGCAGGGAGGAAATAATTATAGAGGGCAGAACCTCTCCAGTTTTGGGGTTTGTTTTCTGTAAGCTCCTGAATCCACTCAACACGCTCCAAAGGTATCTTATTCCTTTCAGGAAGAATGGAAACTATGTTAAGGAAG